>JABFQL010000017.1:0-14612 GCA_022816945.1 Triteleia sp. ZL-2020
GGTGAAATCCGTGCAACCGTGTGGCAGTAGTGCAAACGACTATCTCATTTAATGATCATCTCTGACACAATCATCTGTGCTACAGTCATTTCTCTTTCGCCAACCTGGAGGAAATTTTGTTAATGCTGTGAACGGCCTGAGGGTGAAATCCGTGCAACCGTGTGGCAGTAGTGCAAACGACTATCTCATTTAATGATCATCTCTGACACAATCATCTGGTATTGGCATTAACAGCGATAAATGATTATAAATGTATGCACTTTCATGTTTTAAGGCTTTTTTTTATTTTTATTTAATGAAGGTAAATGTTCCATCATTTCCGTTTATAAAATATGTATGTACTTTAAGTTATTTATTATCTTTACTATGAACTATTATATTTTGTTGGTTAATTAACTATTTATTTGTTGTATCTAATTATTTCATTTTTATTTTCTTATATATTTTTTATCAATATTTATTTATTTTGTTACTTGTTCATTTCTATACATCATCTATATACATATATATATATATATATATATATATATATATATATATATATATATATATGCGTGTTAACGCATTTATTTTTTGTCTATATCAATCTATATATCTTGCTGAAAATTAATTTGACATTCAACTTGTTAATATAATTTTGCAATTTTGTAAATATATTAAAATTCTAATAAGCCTTTTAAACGTTAGTGTCTCTCTCACGGGAAGTGTAAATTCAGTGCTGTTCTTTTAGCACGGATAAAAATCTTATTTAAATCTTGTAAAATCTAAATCTACTGTCGTGCATTTGATATTTGTTTTTTCTGCAATTTATTCCGCATCGACACTGCAATTTATGCGGCCGTGCAACCGGCAGCTGGCCGGGATCTTGTTATCGCGATACGGCCCTGTTCGTGGCACGGGTTACCAGGTTCATTGCTTCGCCTATTCACTTTCCTACGACGTCATTGGTTGAACGAGTAAGTGTGATTGGTCTCCTCAGCACTACTGGAATATCGAGGTGTATTACTAGGGAATTTGGTGATACCAACGCACTATAGAACAACTCTGCCGATCTGTGATTCACTGTCTTCGGCTCCAACGGAATGTGACAAGCGTTGTCAATGTATTGAGTTGACATTTATTCTTCGTCTGCCACATGCGATGTCCCTGGTGCTATGTTTACATTGTATTAATATTTTTGTGTAGTATTCCTGTTGTGAATTATTTATTTAACATTTCTCTTCACTTTGTTATTATCTTGTTTTTCTTTTTTAATGCGTAAATTACTATTCGTTAGGTTGTTTTTCATTAGGTTCATTTCTTGTTCATGTCACTGATTATTTACTTGTATGATATTTACCGTATTTACTGATTGTGTAATATCATATATATAATAATTCGCAACAGATATACAGATATACCGATATACTGATATACAGACATATAAGGTACACAAGTTACACGCGATAAATAACATTTCTTACCAGCCTAATTAATATATTGCATTGAAAGCTGTTTAGTTTATTTTCTTCCTGTGTCTTAACTTATTTAGTAGTCTACTTCTATCTTTTGCTCGTTTCTATTTGTTTATTTATTTATTTCATTGTTTTAATATTTTGATATTTAAATCGTGTATTTCGGGATTGTTACTACTAGTGCCTTGTAATTTTTTCTATTTTTACATAAGATCAACTTTCAGGTAATCTTATATTGTTGATCTTATATTGGTAATTGAAATATTGTTATTATATTCAATTATCTAATTAAACTTGTAAATATATGCTGTTATTGACTTTGTTTTTTTTTTTGTTTTTGTTTTTTTTGTTATTTTATTTTCATATTTTTACTTTTTTGTATTTTTTATTTTATTTTTCTATTTAGCATTTATTATTCTATTTATTTATTCTAGCCAATTTTATAATTAATTGTTACATTATTCAATGTTATTTATCTCATGTACATGTACACATTATTTGTGATTTAACGATTGCAGTCGCCAGTTGTCTCTTACTTGTTGGTTACTTGTTTATTATTTGTTTATTTATATTTATTTATTTGTATATTTATTTTTATTTCTATTTATTTTATTTATTTGTTACTTTACACTGCCTGTGTGTTTTTACTTTAATTTATTTATATATAATAAGTAAATAATAGACTGTTAACCATCATGTCTACTAATTTGGATGCAATTTGCGTTAAATGTAACAAGAAAATAGCCAGGGAAGTTTATGAGTGTTCCTATTGCAATTGCACCTATCATCGTGGCTGCGCTGCCCCATCTGATATAAACTTGGGTGATGGTGTTTCCGAAGGATGCTTGAGATGTGTGCGTGATTTTGCGAAGCGTAAAGTACCAACACCTACTTTTTCATCGTCTACATTGAGTACGGCGGCACCCGTGCGTACCGACTCACCTGAGAGTGGTGATGCCACTGAGGCTGTTAAACCTGAATCTGTAGATCTTGCGAGTCTGTTTGTACTTGTCAGGGAGATAGCGGCTGATGTCAGGTGTCTCCCTGACATGCGTAATCAGTTACACGCGCTGACTAGCGATGTTGCCCTGATCAAAAATGAACTATCGAAGGTGAAAACTGATGTCGGCAATGTCAAAAATGATGTTGGTGAGGTTAAAGTCAGGATAGATCATATGGCTACTGAAATTGCTTCACACTCGGACAAAATTGGTTCTTTGGAATCTAATTTTGGACTTGTCTCGAGTAGACTACTGCAATTGGAAAGGGATAATGAGTCCAACACTGTCAAACCATCAGTTATGAATTTGCCCATGCGTGAGTTGGACTTCGCGCTTAACCGTAAATCCGAGATAGTGATTTTGGGTCTGCATGATTCCCTGCGTGATAACATGGATGTCACACTTGTTAAATTGTCCAGTATTCTCGACATTGAGTTTGACAAATACCATGTTGTTTTTGTACGAACTCTGGGGAAAAATCGTGGCACCACGTGTCCTGTATTGGTTAGATTCATTTCTCAGAGACTACGGGACAATTGGCTGCGGGCCAAGAGACTTAAGGGTGATGTTAGGTGTAGTGATGTGCTACCGGGTGCTTCTACAGGCAAGATATTTATAAATCAGCATGATACTGTGGCTGAAAGGCGGGTGTTTATGGAGGCGAAAAAGTATGCTTCTGAGAACAACTTCCATGCGTGTTGGCTTAGGGATGGAGTGGTTTTCTTGCGCAGAGTGCGTGACGGTAAGATTGAGAGATACTCTGACATGCCTCGTGCTGTTGAGATTTCTGATACTGGTACCTCCACTGCACATACTGGTCATTTGATTGGGGAATTGGATTCGGGTAATTGACAATTACAGCCACCCAACCCAGTAAATGCACACGTTGTTTCTGGAGTATCGGATTTTCTGTCGCTGGGTTCGCAATCTCAGGCGATCTCTCCCCTAATTATTAGTCACGTAAATGCTCAATCGTTGGTCTCGGTTGCCCATTTTCATTCCTTTGAATCATACTTTTCAACCAACTTCAGTCACATTGTTGCTGTGTCTGAGACATGGTTACATCCAGGAGTGTCAGATACTTGTGTTAGTCTTTTGAATTATACCATTTTTCGAAATGATCGCCTGTTGCGAAAGGATGGTGGGATTGGAGTATATGTACATAATACTGTTGCGGCTAAGTTGTTACATAAATTCGAGGTTAATGAGAGTGATCCATCTGAATTCATTCTACTAGAGCTGCTTTGTCAAGGTAGAAAGCTTTTGTTGGTTGCCATTTACAGACCGCCGAATCAGAACATTCCCATTGCCTTCGAAGATACTCTTCTCAATTACTTGGATAGACTTCATGGACTCAATCTAGTTCATTTCGAACCTACTCATCATACTGCTTCTTCTCACACATTGATAGACCTCTGTATCTGTGATGATCTTGATAAGGTAATCCATTCCAGTCAGTCAGGTTTTCCTTTTCTGTCTGGACATGAAATTTTGACAATTGAATTTAGATCTGATTTTCATAAAGTGGTACCAAAAAAGATCACCTACAGAAACATGAATAATTTTGTTAGTGATGATTTCCTTCAGCTGTTGCGTGCTGGGCTGTTGGTTGATGAGCTTACATCCGATGACATATCTATTCGTATTTCGAAATTAAATGAAATTATAACGACCTGTATCGACATTGTGGCTCCATGGAAGACCTTTACACCGCGCAAGAAGTCAACCCCCTGGTTTTCTCGCGAGATATTGTTAAATATCCGTGAACGTAACAAATTGCGTATGTGTTATAAACGTAATCGCTCTCCTACTAATTATCACCTGCTTCGTGCACAACGTGAGAAGGTGAATTTATTGGTGAAACGTGCAAAGATGCAGTATAATCACGATTTTCTCTCTGGGATTGCGAATAGTCGAATTTTGTGGCGGGAATTAGTCAAACTGGGAATTGTTCCTGGAAAGGAAAATGGTAATGAATTTTCATTTTCGCTTGACGAGATGAATTCCTTCTTTGTTGAGCAGGTACACACTGGCATTTCTAACATTACCTTAGCTTCCACTAACAATTTCACTCTTACAACACAACCTTATCCAATTCAGGAACAATTCCAATTCAGTGATATTGATGTTGACGTACTTCTGAAACACATCCAAAAGCAGAAATCGAAGGCCGCGGGATTTGATGGTATGCCCATTGATTATTACATCAGGGCTCTTCCTGAGATTCGAAATGTCCTTACTGATGTAATCAACTTTTCTCTTCAAACAAGTACATTTCCTTCATGTTGGAAATCATCATTGGTGCGCCCGCTCAGCAAAGTTTTTTCTCCTGTGTCCTTGTCTGATTTCAGACCAATCGCTCTCTTACCATCTCTGTCTAAGGTGTTGGAAAGTGTTGTTAACGAGCAATTACTTGGCTTCTTGAAGTCTAACAATGCTCTTGATGTTTTCCAGTCCGGCTATAGGCAGTTTCACTCCACTCAGACAGTTATTTTGAGGCTCCTGGATGACATTAGACTTGCTGTAGATAAACGACAAGTGACTATACTCGTCCTTTTCGATTACTCGAAAGCATTCGATAGGGTCAATTTTGATTTGCTGTTGTCGAAATTGCGTGGTGTTGGATGCTCTGATGATGTGATCGCTTGGTTTAGATCCTATCTTATGGGCAGAAAACAGGCGGTATCTACTTCCTCCGGAGACATGTCCAATTGGAGAGACCTTCACTGTGGAGTACCACAGGGTTCAATTTTAGGACCGCTATTGTTCACGTTGATGATTAATGATATTGGTGGGAACATTCAACACTGCAAGTATTTGTTGTATGCAGATGATTTGCAAATGTATTACCATTGTTCACCCTGGTCAATAAATGAAGGCCTGTCCTTAGTTCAACGTGATATAAATCGAATCTCTAACTGGTCAACCGCTAATGGTTTGAAAATTAACCACCTCAAAACAAAATGTATGATCCTGGGATCACCACAGTATGTTAATATGTTAGATCTTGACACTTTATCTAAACTACGCTTGGATGGATCATGCCTTCCTTTTGTTTATACAGCTCGTAACCTGGGCATTATATTAGACTCCAAACTTTCATGGAGACCTTATATCGAGCAAATCTGTGGTTCCATTTGGAATACTTTGCGACAGTTGAGATATAATGAGAGGTACTTGTGCCGGGAATTACGTTCACACATAATTTCCTCTTTGATATTTCCCAAATTGGATTATTGCTGCTTAGCCCTAACCAATCTTACCAACGAATTGGAATTGAAAGTCAGCAGGGCATTTAATGCCTGCATTAGGTTTATTTTTGGTGCTAGAAAATCCGACCGAATCACTCCCTATTATAACCAACTGCACTGGCTGAATTTCAAGGGTAGAAGAAAATATTTTCTGGGGGTTCTGACATATAATCTGATTAATGGGAATGGGCCAACCTACCTCACCAACGATTTCTTCTATAGAGAGTCACTTCTGTCGCGTGAGCTGAGAATTAACTCGTCGGAACTATATGTTCCCTTTGCCCGCACAGAAATTTATAAATCGTCTTTTATCATAACTGCTGGTAACTTTTGGAACGGTTTGCCTTCGGATGTTGTGAGCTCACCTTCTCTTAGGCTATTTAAGTCCAACCTCAAGGAATACCTTCTCAGTGAACAATCACTTATCCCACATATAAATTAACTATATTATTGGGTTATCTAAATATTGAATATTGAATATTATTGATTATGTTTCTTTGTTGTTGATGGCATTGTAATAATGTTTCCTTAGGTTTCATTCTGATTTATAAGTATTACTGCTTGTATCTTGTATATTGGGATTATGTACACTTTCACCCTTCGTGTCATACACCGCCCAAGTATTGTGAATACTGATGATTTATTTATTTGTTTGTTTATTGTATCTGACATATATTATTGCTTACTGATTATATTGTTTAAATTATATCAAGGTTGTATATTACGTTGACGCCTATTTACGTTTATATTTAAATTTATATTTTGTACACTTATGAGAGCCTTGTCAATTTTGCGTCTAAATTTATATTTTGAAACATCTACTGTTTTATTTAATGTATTTACTCTTTCTTGTTCATCAAACATTTGTATAAATAATGTGTATTGCTCTAATGGTATCTTTAATAAATTTAAAGAAAGTACAATCTTTGTAGTACCTCATGGACATAGGGCCTCCACTATAAAAAGTACTATCAACAACAATGAAAATTGCAATCTTAAATTAAAATAGTCAGAATAAAATTTGTACACTTTATGTGGATCTTTCTTGATTATTAGTGATGACTACATCACTTATAATGACTATGGACGATTATATCACTTGTTATATGTAGTGACAATTAGTAACGTCTGGATGACCTATCATGACTTATAATGACTCCAGACGACTGCATTCCTCTTGATGACTAGAGATAACCACATCACCTGAGATGACTAAAGACGATTAGATCAATTGTGATGCTTAGTGATGACTGACGACAAGTACACACATGTTGGTAATGGAATCAGAGTATAATATACTCTGTATCTAACAGTCGAAGATTGGTCTGTCAGATTTGAAAGTTACGCGACTTGATACGTTAAAATACTTCAATATAACGTTACTTATATAATTAATAAAACATCCCTGTACAAATTTTGTGGTAAAAGCCGATTAAAGTCGATTGAAAGTGAAGATTTTTCATTGAAAAGAATTGAAATACCAAAGAATTCAGTTCTTTTGAATGAACAATCTTCACTTTCAATCGACTTTAATCGACTTTTATCACAAACTTTTTCCAGGGATATTACTCACCCGAAGAGAACCTACACTTAAGAGCGGACATTTCTGCGTACATTCCACGTACAATCTACATAACTTACTTGTAGACGTTAATTTTATGTAGAATCTATGTAGAAATGTCCGCTCTTACATGTTGGTTCCATGCGGGCAATGAATATAATTGCAGACATTAGCTAATTAATGTTGAATATATTTTTTCTTTATATTGTAGTATTAATTTCTTTTTAAAATTTCATATTCTTTGCCTCAAAAAATTATAGTACTATAATAAACAACCATTACGTGGAAATAAAAATTAATATTTAAAAAGTAATAATAACTTTTATAATAATCCCTATAAACGTTGGATATTCGTTAATATCAATTAATATCCTTATAATATTCATGTACTCTTGCATTTAATATTATAATAATAATAATAATAATAATAATTAATGTTATTTCATATTTCTCTGATATTGAAAGAATATTATACGTTCGCCCAAATGAATATCCCAGGAATATTCCCTAATAGCATAATACATTTTTATGTAGTTAAAAATATGATATGTTATGAAAGCAACAATGGTCTAGTGGTCATGGTGCTGCACTTATAACTTGCAGGGCGAGGATTCATTGTCACATTTTTTAATAATAATAAATATAACTTTATATATTTTAGTCAATAATCATACAATAATTATATGAATATTATTTACGGCGGACATATAATAAATCTATAGTAAATATTACCGAATATTATTTGACATTACAGTAATATTACTCGAACATAAACATAATATTCATTAATATTATTATCATATATCAAAAATATTCGGAGTTTTTAGGGATATTATTCGGCAACATGCATTAATAAAATATAAAAATTAATTCAACAATAATCATTGCCCGAATTTCACCACGAGGAGGTTTCTGCAAGGAAATTCAACAATGTTTCCATTGTATATTATTTTCATTCAAACAATTCATATTGCTTACAATGAAAAACATTTATAAAATAGAATCATTATGGCGCAATTTTGCAGCCAGTATGTCGCTCTTGCTTTAAATGCGCAACGAGCATAGCGCCTTAGTCGCTTGTACAATATGTTGTTGGCTTATAATCAACCACCCGAAGTGTTTAAAACTTCGTTGAGTTTTGGAATAGCATGTATAATATACTGAGTCCGTAACCGTACGTCATAATGCAACGTAAATTTACAAAGTGAATCAAAATTTACGAAATTTATCAAATGCACGGTATTTTATTTTTAATAATTTCACGAATCATATTTCCGTCATTTTTGTAATTTTATGCAATCGAAAATTCAAAATTGTAGCTATTTTTGTATCGGCCATTTTTTATTAGGAATTTTGAAAATTCGACCTCAAATTCGAGATCTACTATGTATATTTATGGATGAGTGACAATTTGCGTAATATCAAATTGTCTAAACAATTGAATGTGCACAGAAAATTGCATTAGTAGGCAACTTGTCACTCATCCATGCGTAAATTTATATACTAGACTTCGAACTTGAGGTCAAATTTTCAAATTTCCTGACAGAATACGGTCAATCTAAAATGACCGCAAATTTAAATTATCAATTGAATCCGTAGAATTCCATAAAATTACAAAAATTAATTCATAAAATTACTAATACTAACGGATTTCATTTATTACGTTAATTTTGATTTAGTTCGTAAATTTACGTTGCATTATGACGTACAGTTACGGATTCAGTCTGTAATCTATTCCGTAACTTAACGAAGTTTTAAAAACGGGAACATAGATAATTTATATTTACAATTGGTTATAACACTGAACAAAAGAAATGAAGATACACTTAGACGATACACCCTACCAGTATAATGATACCCCGTACCACTTAATATTAGTGATATCATTTCACTAAGTGGCATCATTTTGTTTCATCAGTGTATAAAAAACATTAGCAGTGCTCTTTAGCAACCGTTGAACATATTATGCATTTTAACATTTTACTATTATATTATTTAAAGAACATAAACGACAAATGTATTCATTTTTAATAGCTAGTGCTATATCATGCAATTCAAGGTGTGATTCGTGTATGCATCGTTTACATTTTGGACATTCGACATGCTCATCACTTTCGTTACTTACATTACGACCACAGTAAAGACAAACGTCGTTCATTGGTATTGACGTAGCAATTAAAATCTCAGAAACGAGTCTACGATAAGCCGTAGGATTGAAACGATGATTGTTCAAAGGTAAGCATTTGGCTATGCAGTCCATATAATACATAATAAATGTACCACAATTGAAATTATCATTCTGTACGACAATTTCTTCGCCTGGAGTTATGACGCGCCAGTCAATCTGACACAATGTGTTTTTGACGTTACAATGTTTCAAATAATTGAAAAACTTGGTGACTGCGCGAGTTTTGCGTTGTTCTCTGTTAATAACAACGGAATCAAGATGCAGTATAGTTTTCTCATGGGTATTCAAGACTAACAATTCCCAATGTGCATTTCTCATGTACGGAATGAAGACAATCTTTTTAAAATCATAATGTAAATTATACATAATCCAATCTCGCGGCTGTTCAGTTTCACTTTGATTTCCAAGCATAAAGTAAGTATGCCGAGTTGGAATAAAACTAACGTCATTCTCATTCCAATATTCCTGGACATTCGCAAGCATGAAGGCATCTATTACATCGCCACTTATATAACTTTCTCCTTCTAATGTTTTAAAATCCTCATTCCATAGAGAATAATAATTTTTATCATTGAAAAACGTTTTCACGTTGTCACATTGATATCGAGTACAAATGTAATGTCTATTGATGTTTGACATGTAATAATCAACGTCTCCTATTAAATCATTCATCAATATTTCAACTTGGATGATTTTTTTTTGCACGGTTCCTCCTTGTTCAGGGTCTTGTATTTTTCTTTTTGGTTTCTTTGCTTTTAAAGCATCCAAAACATATTGCGGCTCTCTTATGGACATATTTCTTTTGTATCTTGCATCAACAATCTCAGGAACCATACATTCTTTGTAAAATCGTGATAATGTTGGCTCTATATTGGACCAAAAGTTATCATTTTTCTCAACTCTTACAGTATGCGTACCTAACGGGGTCCATATTAACAAAATGCAGAACTTTCGGTTAGTTATATGCAATTGACCTTGAATTTGATAATAATACTCATGTTTTGTATTAATTTCTGTCAAACTCTCATTCAACAAATTCTTAAGATTTCCTAAACCTAAGGTCAAAGCGTTGACAGGAGTGGTGTTTCTTGCGGCATATGGACACTTTATTTCAATGAGCCCATCATCACCAAACAATCCATCAGGTGATGCTCCAAGATATGGCAACTTTTCGTCAATGAAAATTCCACATTTTTGAATGACAACGTTATTATAATTGCAATAATTTTCAATGGCAAGTTTCTCATTCTTTAACCCATACATAATCGCGGGAGTTATCTTTGTGACCGATGGATATATTAACTGTGTTACCGTTCGACCAGTCATTGTTGTTTCTTTCATTTTAGAAACTCGACCGAAATTAGACGAAGTTAGTAGCTTTCGTCTTACTTGATGCCATAAATCGCTATTATTTTGGCCTCTTGTTTCTTTTTCAACGTTTTCACGATCAAATTGCCAATTCTTAAGTTGATCCCAAAGTTGTTTCTCTCTTCTCGAATATTCGGAAATTTCCATGTCTGGTTCTTCACAATTCGGCCCGTAACTTTCATCTTTCGTTCTATCTTTTGACAATTTACGCAACGATGGTTTTTTATCGTTGACAATTTTAGACATATTTTTATATATTTTTTTAACACTATTCTCTTTCTTTCGCCTTGCGTGCAGTTGCTTTTGAACATAAATAGCTTCTTTGTTTAAACTTTCAGCTACTTTTATCAAGATATTCTGCGAATTAAACTGCACAACAGCAGCATCGCATCTAGCATTATAGGATCTTCTCATTCCTACATTAATACGTTTGGATCCTACAAGCTTTGCCACAATATTGTTGCAGCATTCAACAATATTGTTGTTAACCTCCTGTAACAAATTATTGCAATTGCAAATAATACGAGACATTGCATCGTAAATTTCATCTACAATACCTTTGGATTGCATTTCGGGGACATAATTTATCTCGTCCTCTGTAGTATTTTTGTGATGCAAATATTGAACTTTTGAACAATGGCTATGTTGACCAAAAACGTGTAACGGTAAATTTAAAATATCCGCTTTTAACTTTTCAACTTTTTCATTCTCCGTTAAATTTTGAGAACGTATTTGTTGTACTGCATCGATAATACCCTGTCTTAAGGTCATAACTTTGCTTTCAATTAATTTTCGCCATTGCGAAAACTGTTTTCTTCCTGCGCCAATTTGTTTTAACCTTTTGCACATGTTTCTTAATAAATGATTTGTGCATTCAATCTTCTTCACAGTTACACTCTCATAAGGATTTAACTGTTGAATGCGATTGAATACACTGCTGTCTCCATCAGCAATTAAATATTCATAAATAAGGTTGTGATGTTCAATGCTGTTTTTAAATCCCTCTAAAATTGCATCAGCTTCCATCGCTGAAGAACTACGAGATTCGTCCCAATTTTTATAGCACGTATGATCTTTTGGCTGTACGTTCTTCTTTTCTGCTCTCGAGCAAATAAAACAATATTTGTTTCGAACGGCAAGAAATAAAACTTTCTGACTATAATAGCCGATAATTATGCCGACGCCAGAATTGGAATCAAACTTTCCTGTTCCATAACTTCGTTTCAGCCAAGATCCATCAGCAACTACTTTAGTGCAAGGGATACCATTTTTTAGGTCACCACGTTCAATTGCTAAATTTCTTTCCAATTCAGCAGCTTCCATCATTGATTTTTCTGCAGCATCATGAAATGCATCTGCAATCACGTCATGTTTTCGTCGGTAAGTTGTAGCAGCCATAAAAGAAATGTCTACAGCAGCCAAAAATTCTTCGATTTGTGAATAACCGGTTCCAGTTGCAATAGCACCAATTACAGCTGCATCATTAATATCAGTACGACTACTTGTTGAACATTCATTATAAACTGTTCTTTCATATAAACATTTATTACATTTCAGTGTATATGTTGTTAGCAAACCCTGCTGTTTTTGATTACTTATAATCAGATCACTGAGTGAACATTTTCCTTCGGCAAAATGTTTTGCAAATCCATCTTTCATTTCTTTTAATATGTAATTGAGGTCTACAATTTGTCTCGGCGAATTTTTACTATTTATATCTTCTTCACCGTTTTTGTCAGTTTCGTGGTCACTGCTCAATAATTGTAACAAGTCGGATAGGGTTAGCGATTCAAAATCATCTGCGACAAATTCCGAAGAAGTCCTTTTTTGTTCCTCATTTTCTTCTTCAAAGAGTGCAGCCATTTTCTGCTCAGGTGTAGCCAAATGACTGAAAAGATCATTTTCCGCAGTATTTTTACAATTTGTGATACAATTTACGTTTGATTCAATACTTACATGATGATTTTCAATTAACAATTCTATATTCTCTTGGAATGTGTTGTAACCTTTGTACTTACGATTAGTCGTTCTCATTTCTACACCGTCCATTATATAAGGAACAGCACAAGAATCCTCTTGCGCGGCAACAGTGCCTGTACAATTGATAGAATTGTTGGCGCGATTTTTTGTGTCTCGCCTGTATGAAATAAAATATAACACCCTGTTAGCGACAAATGTTTATAAATATTGCAGTAATATTACAGCAATATTTAAAAATCTTGAATTAATACTACACGCTATTAGGGTATTTATTAACAATTTATAACAATGACAAACACTTTTACATTAGAATAGATCAAAAGGTCAGGGCTTAATTGATACCCATTCAAAATGTATGCTAATCAGTTGATCTCCTTGACCTCACCGATTTTCACTGATTAGGACTCGCTAAGGGCTTGATGATCAGGGCCATATATGATGAAACTCACAAAAAAAGTGGCTTTTAGCGGTTCAAAAAGTAGAAAACAAATTTTTTGATAACACACATTTAAAATTTGGAAAAATAAGTGCCTAATATCTTCAACAATACGAATATATTATAGTTTACAAGCTTTATAGTGATGGAGACATACTTTAAATTAAATTTGTTTACCTTCAGTATACGCTCTCTGGAGCCGTGTTATAATTTAGTCATTAATACATTAAAATCGACGATGAATAATTACTTCAATGAAGTTTATACTAAAATATCTGTTTTAATAATTGTTTTAAACGAAAGAAATACATTGAAGTCTACAAAAACTATTTAATCTCATAAATTATACAATTTTTAGCTGCTTCTGTCACTAACTTAATCATAATCTGAATCACTTAAATAAAACAGTTCTCTTTCCTTATTTCTTGTCTTCGGTGGAATGATCTTATTTATTTTACATAATACTTGCGTTGTATATATATTTTGAACGTCAGGTTGTGATGGCCACGATAAAGTCTTGCCGTTTTGAGATAAAAATGTAGTAATTAACACGTCATTTTCGATTTTTTTTCCTGGATACCATTTCTCGTACCCCTAATAGCATGTAATATTACATAATATTTCATAATATTACTGTAGTGTACCTGCAATATTATGTATAACATTACTGTAACATTATTTTATTATTACGCAATATTACAGAATATTATTGCAATTTATCTGCAACATTACTGGAACGTTATATGTCCAACATTAATAATATTACTGTTATATTACATTAACAATGCAGTAATAGAAATTTAATATTACAGAAATATTATTTCTCGTAGTCATTTATAATATTTTGGGGATATTTATGAGTTTTATGATACTTATAGTATACTTTTCCGTTATTAGAATTTAAATTTCTCGGATTAATAATATAAAATTAAAAATTGAATTTTTGCGGGCTAAGAATTTAAAATTTAAGTTTAAAAACTTATAAAACCCCTTTAACAGGGATTTCACCAAAAAGAAGAGTGCCGGAGATGTTCCGGTGGGAGCTACTCTTCCAAAGAAAATATACAATTTCTCCCATCGTCGGTACCGTTCTGATTCAATCCGAAAAGGATCCTCGCGGAGCCTGTCCCTATAGAAAAAAATCAGGTAATAAAATCATATAACGAAATCGTGATGAAATTATGTAATTAATCATGTAATTAGTTATGCCAAATCATTACATGTTTTTCAAAAATCACGTAACTTCACGTAAAAATCATGTAATTTCACGTAAAGTTACGTGATTTTTGAAAAACATGTGATGATTTGGCATAACTAATTACATGATTAATTACATAATTTCTGCACGGTTTCGTTATGTGACTTTATTACCT
>JABFQL010000018.1:0-14466 GCA_022816945.1 Triteleia sp. ZL-2020
ACTTTTCTGTTGATCATGCATACTAATCGATTGTATGCTGAATAAAACGAAAAATTTTGATGTACTATTTATAAATTGTATTACTTTACTATAAATGAGACAAATGTCAAGACATTATATTAGTAACGAGGAAAAAGTAAGAACTACAGTGATTGATTATTACTTATGTCTAACAAGGTAAGGGTGTATAGATAAAAAGAAAAATGCTTTATATCATGTATATATAAAAATTTATTATATTTTTAATTTTTTTAAATAATTACAATTTTGTTACATTTTTTTATGTTGGAGATGTACGCTTGTTAGAATTCTTACTTACTAATACAATAATATCGTCGAAACATAGTGACATAATTTCATTAAATATAACGTTAAATTCGGTGGATTCTATCGCAGGGAATTGTTCATGGACACTGTCGGTAACGCATTCTAAAATATTATCTCTTTGTAAAATAGCGATAAATCGTATCGCCTCACTCATATTTACCGCTTCATACATATTGTTATTTTTCATGTGATCACTTGTTATTTTCACAATGGCTGTTTTACATGTATTCACTACATCAGCACTGTATTGTAGATATTCCATCCGAGCTTCTATACATGATTGCAGGCCCATAAGATGTTCGAAAGTCACTTTTTTTAGAACTATATATGGTGACGTTGATTTCGGACCCAAAGTATTGTCGTCAGGATCGCTGTACTCTGTAGTTGTACACTCCTCAATTAAAACAGCTTTGTCCCCATACGAAGTTGTGAAATGAATCTTGAAGTTCGTATGCAGAATAAGGTCGTTCCATGGCAAGTCATTGTTAACGTTATTTTCAGAATCATCTGATTCGAAATAAGTTACCACTTGCGGAAACTCCTTACGAAAAAGATCCCAATCTTCTCTCGAAAAGGTAACTCCTCGATGAGTGCTGTCAATAATTCGTACAACTGGGTGCAGTTGCCCGCTTCTCCATAGGAATCCAGTGTCGATCATTTTGCTGAATGATCGATTTAGCCGATAACTACAAGAGAGTACGAGCTGGTGCGAACTCATAGATGCTGAGGGACGTCCACTAGGTATAGGTTTATCACTTCTTCTTGAATACCCGGCAAACTTTTTACTAAAACTAGCCATTTCTGATTCTAATGTATAACAAACAAGCACTTTTGACTCTGATACTTATAACTGTGGTATTAACTCAACAGTGTCATCGTTTATATACTAAAATATGAAAAGAGTAGGGTACAAAAAAGAAAAGAAGAAAAAGTCGTAGGAGAATTCAATGAATTATTTAAATGAAATTATGTCACACATGTTTTCACTGTAACACATTTTAAACTTATATAAATAAAATCATAAACGCAATATACATTTGTAATAACAGATTTTCAAACATTTTTTCATTAATCAATGTTCTCTACTCTATTAAGGAAAAAACCCATTACATATTATATTTTGCGCAACACGCTTGAACATGAATAGATTTTACAAAATATTTTTCGTTACCTTTCAAATTATTAGATGGATATTGTTTTTTGACGTAATATTTTTTGTAGTATTGACGCACAAGTTCATCATTTTTATAAGTATTGGTTGTGAATAATTGATTAAATTCATAGAGATTAATCCCAATACACATACAATGAAGAAAAAAAACACAATATTGTCCACATACTTCTGATGAATAACTTTGGAGTTGTTGTTCGTTGTACTTGTAGTAGACACAGTTCTTACGGAGTCGTTGTAAACATTGCGGAATGGTTGGTGGTTTGCCATAGCTGTCAAAGAAAGTGCCTCTTCCATTTCTATCGACGTAGATTGCGACCCAGTGTTCTCCTGGTTGATCATGATTTTCTGTATTTATGACGTAGGCTGTTGGTTTTGTCCAAACTTCTGGTATTTTATCAGCAGGAAAAACGTCAGTATTCACAAATGGTATTGTTTCTTTTAACACGTTTTGAATTTCTATAGTATTCATTATTATAAAGTATAATTATGTATGATTTCATTTAGTTGGTACATTCATCGTTGATGGTGTATTAATTACTGATGAATAAATATTATTCAAAGAATTTTTATTATAATCGTCCACTTCATCCTCTCCTTCATGGTGATCTAAATTATCACGGGATAAAAGTAGCCACATTCGTAATTTATTAACGTTGTTTAAAGCACATGAATAGTGCGCATCTTTTCCTTGTAAAACATTTTTTTATGCCTAAAAGCATGTAAATGACAAGTGTCTTCAATTTTTTCCATCTTAGATAATGAAGGACATCTTGGATCCTGTTCAAGATTTATTATATCACGTGCAGTAATAAGTTGTAAATAAATTGCTTTATCTTGACCTCGTGTAAAAATGTTATCAGCATTTGAAGCGATTGTTCGTAAATATTGATGAAGCCGATCTATGGATGTTTCGCCTTCGAACCATTCGAGACCATGATGGTGTTTTGTTAACCAATTATTTGTTAATTTTGATTCTCGTGGTAATTCATAGAAATTGTAAGGTGGCACTATTAACCAATGACCCCATATTTGTTTTGTTAATGAAAGAACCGCTACTTCTTTCGGTAAGAAATCACCCGTTTTAGTAACGAAACCTTGTATATCGATTACAAAATCCATAATTTTGTAATACGTATGTTGTATACGTATAAACAACACAATACAACTGTAAAAGATTAGACGATACGTCATGAATTTATATTTTTCAATGACAGTTAACAATTCTCCCTCCCCCACGCTAGCGTCACTATTAAACTACGTCCTTCCATTTAGAAAGTAATAACTGAAAAGGAATTAATTACCAAAGTCGATGTTAATTTGGCGTGATGAATCAATTTCAAGTACATTATCGAATTCCGAATAAATTATACAATTAACAGAATGTGGTAAAGGTTTTGCAAATCTCACTTCAATACGTACACTACCATGACGAATAAGATTCCAATGAGAAGGGCTATTAGCCGAGAGATCAGGTGTAAGATCGAAAGCAAATAGACAATACCCATTTGGATAATCTTTTCGTGAAATATTATTACCTTCATTCAAAAAGTGAATGCCAGTACCACTAAATAATGTATGATATGCGTCTATGAACAAATGTTGGTTAGTGAAATCAGGTTGTAAAGGTCTCGAGGGATATTGCATACCATCGACATAAAGTGAGAGAAAATTTATGTCATAATGATGAAAATTGAAAGGGTTCAAAGAGTAATCACCATTGTAAGCTTTGTTATTCACAAAGCCAATAATAACTCTTTTCGGCAACTGACCGAGTATTGCATTATCTAATGTTTCACCATGTACACCATTATGAATTGTCATAGTTTTAACCTCAACTCGTGTAAGCGGGTATTTAGCCGTAGTTTTTGATAGCGCTTTTGCATGGGCTAATAAAATACCAGGACTTATTTTAACACGTCGTACTAATAACGTAGCATCTGTGATACGTAGTCGAAATGAAGTACCAGCAGTTGGTTCTATGAAACAAAAATTGTCCCGTGCTTTTACTAAACGCAATCTCAGCTCGACACCATTTAATAAAAATTTTTCCTGATTAAACACATCACAATGTAAATGGCCTATTAGATCTACGGGTTTGTCTACATTAAGATATTTTCGTCTTTCTACCAAACCATCGTTTTCGTTTAGAACATTATCCATTTTGCCAGGGGTATCTTTATACCACAATACACTTGTTAAATGTGATGTTTTTGCACTTTTACCATAATTTAATAATGTTTCAATGTATGCTCTATATGCGTATGCATTATTTGCTGGAGAAACGAGTTTTTGATTGAAAAATACGTCTACTTGATTAAACATCGAATGTAATAAATTATTAACTACGCCTGGTTCTATATTTAAAGCATCGGTCTCGACTACTTTTGTAATTTCTACCCTTAAACTCAACATAGTGTGTGCTAAATCAATGTATTCGTCACCATGACCGGGAACATTAAATTCAATTGGTGCATTATCCGATAAAGAAGAAAACGGTTTATACTGTATCCATTGTGCACTTTCGATTGTTGTTTGAGTAGGTGGTAGATTAAATAATTCAAGTTCTGATTTTATGCACTCGCATGAGTGTGAATGTAGGAAAGCCATGTTTTATATATATTTTATATATTTTTTTATATTTTATATATATTTATATTTTATATATTTTAAACGAATAATTATCCAAAAATATCTCTTACAGTACGCTTGTTTTTTTTTCTGCTTCTTAAATCTTTTCTTAGTTGTGTTTTTGTTTCTTGTCGTTTTATTTTTTTTTGATTTTACTTTGTTTTTTCTTTTTGTCACACGTTTGTTTGAAGTAGTAGTGATACGTGGTGGATAGATACGGTCACTGGTAGGTACTAAACCAGACTGATGCATTTTCGCTATTTTTCCATAATTATATCCTGATCCTGCCATAAGCGAATCAATTTTCTCTTCTGCTTTTCGTTTAATATTTTCACCTGATTCTCGCAAACGCGATTTAAGTGCATCTTTGAATGGGATATCATGTGTAGTCATATCATTTGCTATATTTACACCAGTACGCAAGGCTTGTTGTCCTACAAATTTTGCTCCTCGCCTTAACAACGGTAAAACGCGTCTGAACAAACCACCTAAAAAACTGCCAATACCATGCCCTTTCTGATAGGGTACACCTACATAGAATTTTTTAATTTTATTCTCATTATCGCTAACACCACCACCAATTTGTTCAATAAAATAATCATCATAATAACTATTCATTGTTACAGTGTTATTAATAAGAACGTTTAAAATGTAGCGTAACAGTCAACGTTCCATACTCAAATGGCATTGGTACACCCATATGATCTCTTATATCTATTTCAATTGTCTGAAAATTATTGCGAAGAAGAGGCAAATATCGTAAAGAAGAAAAAGTACTTATTTTTATACGACCAAAACTATATTTTTGAACATCTACAGGTACAACACGAAGAAGAGGTACCTGTGCGTCACCTACAATACTATGTTCACAAATGTCGGTATAAATATACATTGTATTTGGTACCGCCCCGGCTAAAGATACAGGATATTTTCCTGTAACAAACTTATTTGCTTGAGTGAAGAAATATGTATTAATTGAAGAAGTAGAAGAAGTAGGCGGAAACCCTAATATACTACCGAGTTTTCGACCAAATCTTAGATAATGTCGTGCGTTGTGTTTTTCCTCAGTACATGTAACAGATATTTTAACAATATCACCACTTTCAATTTCAATTAGAAAATGCTCACCAATGACGCTTTTATTCAACACATCGATTAATTCCTGAACATTTTTATAAACACCTATAGGAATGTTAAAAGAACTATAAACATCATAATGTCCAATAATGATTTCTTTTTCAAATCGCTCATCTGGTATATGTAAAAATGTCTGAGGATACTGAATCTCTGTTAAGGCTACCGACCATTCCCCAAATAAATTTAAATGATGAGGTAATTGTGATGTAAAATGTGTTGTTTTGTTATTCGGGAAAATTTGCATGCTATTGTCACTCGGTAAAGTAATATAAAAATCGTCTTTAATCATGATTCTATATATACTGTAAACTTGATGCTGGTATCCACGAATTGAACTTTTCAGGATATCCTTTCCAACTAACATACAGTAATTTACGCGTACCTGTCCCTTTTGTACGTATGATTCGATCTATTTCAAACTCTATAGTTTCAAAATTTGTTCGAACAATTCCTAATTCTTGTTCATAAAAGAACCCGTCAATTTCCTCATCGGATAAGTCTTTTAGAACATAAACAACCGGATAACGGTGATTTAGAACACGTGATATTATAAATAATTCTTTACTCCATCCTCCTTCATAACCTTTCTCAAAGACACCTTTCTTACTACTAATTCGAACGACATCACCAACACTGTATTTAGGTTTTCGGAGTTTACCGTCTAAAATAGCCTTTTTACGTAATAAACGATTTCGTATAATATATGCGTTTTCTAAATTGACATCAGCTGGAAACATTTTTATTGTACTATGAACTGTATGATTATATGCATAAACAAGAGATTGTAAAACATCGACATATCGTCTTGTATTTTTATATGTAAAATATCTCCACATACGTTCTTTAAGTGTACGATTAAATCTTTCGACAACAGCTGCTTTAACATCAGGACTTCGTACAACTCTGTATCTTATGTTATATTTTTTTAAAACATCTTGCATGGATTTACCAATAAACTCTTTACCCTTATCAGTTTGTAAATAATAAGGTAAATAACGTTCATTTTCCTTTAAAATTTTTTCAAAAGCTTTGGATACAGCTAAAGATGTTTTTTCCCGCAAAGGTTTAACCCATGCATATTTAGTAAAAACATCAATTACTGATAGTAAATAAGCATAGTTATCATTAAATCGTTTAATAGATTTTAAATCGATAAGATCAGCCTCCCAAACGAGATAGGGATCAAAAACAGAATACATACGCCTAGTAAATTTTTTTCTAATAGGACGATGCAATGTATATGCATTTTGACTTTCTAACCAATGAACAACATCTTTTTTTGTCACGTTACCTCTCAAAGCATGTAACAAATGCCGTTGCCCTGAATATGAAGGACCACTTGCAGGGTCATAATAAATTTGTTTTAAATGATCTATCTTTAATTTTTCTTTTGCCGTTGGCGATCGCGCAATGTCATCTTTATCCATCTTGTTTTAACTGAATTTTCAAACGATGGTATTTTATACGGTGCAGCAATTTGTCTATCCTTTCTTCGTTTTTCTTTTTTTAGTTCGCTTCTTAAACGTTTAATTTGTGGAGTAGTGATTTCAGTATTGATCTTTACATAATCATCAGCAATATCGGTGTTCTCTTTCGAAAAAGTATTATCAATATTGGCTGAACTAGGTATCACTTCGACAACCGAATGTTCTGTAATTTTTTCAGGAGTCCAGAAATCAGGATTACCGATAAAATATCGTGGCACAGCAAATTGTTTTAAAAAAATTGCAAATTGTTTCCTTCCTATAGCGTTTACTGTTTTCCGTTTACGAATTGCATCATTAATGAGATCAACAATGTGGGCATTTATTATTTCTCTTCCATTTATATATACCCGGCCTCTATTGTCCCAATAAAAACGATCCGATGGTACTTGTTGCAAATATTCTGTAAGTTGTCGTGCTACTTTTTTAAACATTAGTGGAACACTATTTACAATAGTATTTATCGTGACATTAGGACCATCAAACTCGTCGTTATGTTCGTCAAAAAAATTTATTTTTTTTTTCCTCTCGTTTTTTCACATTGTCATCGTCCTTGTATTTTGATTTCATAGCTTGAAGAAATCGTGTCAAAACCTGTTGATAGAGAGCCCATTTTTCTCGTTCATCTGTAATGTGTTTTGAATTTAAAATATCACTCATTTCATTATCCAATCTGCTGGACGTATCCCCCGGTGTTTGTACTGACGCCGCTGGAGTTTCAGGTTTGTGCTGTTGTTGTTGTGTTAAATGTAAGCTATCTTCGGGTAAAAGAACCATTTTTTTTGCATGGTCCATTGTATCAAGAAATTAAAGTAGTTATAAGAGTTTCCAAAATAGGAGTTAGAAGAGGTAAAAGAAAACCACCGCCAGACTGTACAATAATCTTTTTTTTATGAGTCCAAGTGTCCTGTGGGTTAGCTAATTTTCGTAACAATTTTAGATGTCGTCTCAAACGTTTTTTACTGTCATCGGTAAGATTAACATTTCCATGAAGTGTATTCAAAACACATTCACAAATACACTTTATCATACGCTTGTTAGCATTTTGTAAAAAATATTTTCTCTGATCGGTATTAAAATGACGAATAGCACGTAATAAATCAAAAGTTTTTTCGTCAAATGGTGACGAAGACTTTCTTTTTTTTCGTTTATGTGTGCTGTTCGTTGTATTACGTCTTACCATTCTTATTACATACGTACAACTGGCACTTGATACTGTGCGTCACCGTATTTATTACTTTTTAATACCGGAACATACACATAATGCCAACGATCGGATGGAAAAATTGATGTACGAATACGACAATTATCAGGGGTAGATTGTTTCAGATCTAAAAAGAGATACCCGTGAGGTTTACTGGTTGCATCATTGTATGCTTCTTGTAAAAATCTAGGATTATCAGGCCATATTTGTCTTGCTAAATGTTGAATCTGTGCTCTGTCTCGAGGATTTTTAAATAATACAATATAATTTGTATTTAACGAAATGTCACGTTGACCTCGGCCTTGATGGAAAATATTTTGTGTTATATAAATTACACTTAAGTTTTTATGATGACTTCCTTTTGTAAATAAATCAACTACTGTGTTACTTGATGCCTCTCGCATTAAATCATCAATTATAATTAATTTAGGACGTGGATCAGAAGCATAATCTGAAGTTTGTGGTAAACCTTCACGAAATTCTATGTTATTGCCATATTCACGATACGAGTGTTGCCATTCAGAAAAATAAAATATTATGCGATCAAAATTTGTATCGCTCATTTGATCAAGAAAATTGAAAAATTTTCGTACGAAAAAAGTTTTTCCGCATCCGGTTGGACCTGCGATTACAGAGGTCCACGGATGTTTCCAACGCGTGTCCATTTTTAAACTATCAGGTAAAAATGATTTTTTGTCTTTATAAGCGTTTTTGTTTTTGTATCAGCTTAAATCTCCGCGCGAAATTAGCACATAACGAACGCTGGGGCGGCGGCGGCGGCGGCGGCAACCGCGGGCGTTAAAAAAGCTAATACACCGTACGCGCACATATCAGCTTATAAGTGCGCGTACGATATCAGCTGATTTGATAGTTTTAAATATAAATACGTAAGAATTATATGTATACAGTATAAAAGAATATTTATAAGATATAAAACAAAAATTATGAAAGGAAAGGAAAATATAAATGATTACAAAATATAATATTTTGCATATATTTATTAAATTAAATATTCACATACATAGATACTAACACACACAAACACACACACACACACATTATTCATATACATTAAATATATAATATCTTTTTATTAATTATTTTTATAACCATACGGTAAAGAGTCGAAGTTTTCATATTGTCGTCTTTTCTGTAATACAGGTTTGCAGAATTTTGACTCATTTGTTGTTATGACATCGTGATTTTTCGTACGTTTAATTGCGGAAAATTTTATAATTAATGGTTTATCACAATGCCCCGTAATAAAAGATTTTATGTTTTCATAATTTATTAAATTCCTATTTGAATAATTTAAGGTAATACCTTTTACTTTACATACTTCGACTTCTGTACCATCAGGTTTTTTAACTATAAATGAATAAAATTTAGGTCCACCAGAAACAAAACGCGAAATATATGAACCATCACCATATTCTTGTAATTCATCGGTCATTTGCCCAAGAAAATTACCCTTTGGTGGTTCATATTCGCACGATTTGTTATTATCGGTTGATACGTAAATACATGAATCAGTGTCATAATATATAACACGTCTGTCTAATTTTTCCAAATATTGAAACAGTGTCAACCGTGCTTGACATGTTGTATATGCCGCTATGACCACATTTGTTATTTTGGAGGGTACTACTGCATCATTTAAATTGCACCACGAAACAACAATTTTTTCATCCGACACCGGTAAATATCCCTTGATTTCTATTTCAGGATCACAAAGTAATTCATATAAACGATGAGGTGCGGTAACTATTTCTGTTTTAACCATATTGTCTCGCTGACCAAATTTACCCCAAAAACAATTTAGCATTAATTTCGACAACGCCCTTAATCCAGGATTTGATTTAATATTATTAATATCAAGTTGTACACCCTCTTGCTCAAAATATTCTCTGATAGAGCTATTTTTAACTATTTCTTTATTACTATCTTCACAATTTTCAATATCCTTTGGCCACCCAGATGCCTCTGTTTTGAACTTTAAAAACAAATTAATAAATTCTACGAACAGACCACCATCTTTTGTATCAGGATTATATTGTATAGTTTGATAATGCCAAATTTCATCTATTCTTAATATTTTGTACCCCATAGATAAAGCTTTTCTAACTTCATCAACAACCCATGTTCCATCAAAAGATCGTTCAAAATCATTTTCATGTGAACAATCATGTTGACTCATATCTTCTGTACATTTACGACATAAGGCAAAAATTAATTTATTATGAGCTCTATATGGTAAAACAGGATGATACAGATTACGTGGTGGTAATACAGTGCATTTAATTAAACCTTCAACTTTATTTAAATTATTTTTATCCCCGCCAATGAAATCTAGGCACTCAAATTCCCCGACGTATATATCGGGATGACCAATAGGAAATTTACCGGTTTTACATATATATGGATATAATGAACAAACATCGATGTAATTAATTTTTTCGTTGTCTTTGCATTCGTAAAGACATTTTACTGAGCCCGTTCGACCACCATAAAAGGCATCTCGAGGATTTAGCGGTTTCATATTTATAATGGAAAGCCTAGATTTTATAAAATTGTTTATCTCTATATTGTCTTTTTTCAATTGTTCATATTCACACTCCCAAATTTCTGTAACTGTGTAGCCGGCTTTTTTTAAATAATTACTCATTATGATTGTTTTTTCGTAGCGCATATTCAAAGTTGTACCGTCACTCATTCTTTTCTCTCTGTTTTGAGTCATGCATTTTGTACAACCATGCCAGAAACAACCATGAAATTGATAAACGTGACGATTGTTTTCGTCATATCCATCTACACGGTATCCTTCGACCAGCCGTACTTCTTTACATCTACCTGCGTGTTTAATGCGACGATTTAAATTATGTTCAATCCAAAGTAACCATTGAAAAGATTTTTTTGAAAAATTATTGGACAATCGATAACCACCTTGTGGTAAAATACCAATTGTATCTTTTTTAAGAAAATTTTTTCGAAATAAAAGTGAACACGCCGATGCAATTGTAATACATTCGGTAAATGGACAAACATTACCGCATTCTATAAACAATTTTCGGAAAGAAATACATGATTGTCGAAGGATACTTACATCTGTTCTACAGTATTGCACAATTTCTTTTTTGAAATCAAAAACATACGATGTGTCATTTTTCATTTTATTGTACCATTTTAGAAATTGATTTCTCGATTTAACGGACATACTGTTAACATTGTAATATTCAATAGCAGGAATAGGACCGACATAGTTTTGATTCTCTATGGTATTAAATAAATGTGGAAATGTCCCTTTCTGTATATAATTTTCTATACCGAAAGCTTTCGGTAAAGCATTTAATGGCATGTTGAAATAACTTAGACTGTCGATAAACTTTGTTTTTCCAATTGTTAAACTTAATATTTTTGTACCCGATAAAATAAGAGATGGTGTTACTGAGAGCTTTTCATCAATTAAATATTTTAAAATAAATTGGGAATCAAATCCTTTTGAATTGTGTGCGATACATATTATATTGGAAAAATTTGTTTTTTCTCGAACAGCCAAATCGACAAGATTTTTAACTGGAGTTTCTTTAAATATATATTCACGAACACCACATTTTGTACATAATTTTGTTAAGTCATTGTCGTATATACAACCTGAACATACTTGCTGCACGATACATAAATTAGGTTCGTGAATGAATACATTTTTCCCTGATTGTATTTCAACATTTTTTTCCTGTGTCGTTTCAAAATCGTAAAATAAGAAAAGAACGTTATTTCTTTTCTTATTTTCTATTTCACTGTCTCGAACTACAGGTTTAATGAAACACATATGGTTAAGAGGTTTTTTTTCTTCGCAATTAGAGCACCACTTTATACCATACTCATGTTTCATTTCTTTTATTGATGTACAAGTTCGGTATATTTGTTGGCATTTTTCGCAATACTTCAAAACTTCACAAACGTTTGAATTATTACTATAAGAACCAACCTGTTTATGAAAAGAAAAACATTTGTCATCCAAAAATAATCTATTACAATCATTACATTTTATTTTGTTTGAACGCGGATTACAAATGTTTTTACTATTCATACAAAAGGGACATTTCTTACTACACTTATGAGTTACTGAAGATTTAATACTCTTATGACAAGAATTACATAACTCTTTACATAATGCACCCGTTAGACTTAAAACGGGTGAATAATGATCGTCATTTTCAGAATACAAAATATAAATACTAAACGTAACACTACCCATAGCATCTAATACATATTTGGTGCCGTCAAAAATAGGTTCAACACCTTGACCGAAAGTTGACTGTTTATATACAATTATTGATATTCCTTCATTAGTTAAGTAACGCTGAAATTGTAATATTTCACCGATACCACAACCTTCTGGCGGAATTTGTACACAAGCATTCTCGACTAGCATTCGTGCGATTTGTTTTTGAAACGAACTATTGTTTCGCCTGATTTTATCCCAAAATTCTACAGTTTCTTTAGTTTCGAAAATACGCTTTTTATGATTTGCTATAGCAGTTACAACAGCACGCGGAAAACACAAATTATCATTTTCTATTGTTAGAATTGATCTTTTTTTTACATCTTTGTACATTAATGATTTCCTACCTCTACCATATGGTACTTTCACAAAGTCTACTTTAATGCGTATGTTTTCGGCAATATCAAAACCTCTAGAACTTTGGGCAACACTTAATATAGCGTTCCAAATATACTTCATATCAAAATCTTTTACATCACGAAATGCTAACCAAATAGGATTAGATGCAATTACAGGTGTTGATATTTCCATACCAATTTTATCGTACGGATCACCAACAGAAGTGTAAACTTCATGTATTTCGCGAATAATTCCTTCTAACCACGATATTGAATTTATCGTTTCAGAAGGAGGATTATTAATTTTTAAAATGGATTCGTATCCAAGAGCATTAAATCTTTTATATGTGTGCACAGTATGATGTTTGATTTCAAAATATTTATTATTCATTAATTTATCATGAATATTTACATACTGCATAATTCGCTGCTGTGGATGTTCTGGCTGCTGATGTTGCTGTTGTTGATGTTCTTCTAGTTGTTGTTGTTGTTGTTGCTGAAGTTGTACCCGTATCTGTTGTCGATTGTCTTCCTGATGACGATGCATTCTCGATGAAGATTTTGATGATTGAGGTTTTTTGCGTCGTCCTTCCCCAAATTGCACGGCTGCTGTAAGTTTATTCACATTCTTTAATTAACGTCATCATCTGTATAATGGAAAAATTATTTTAACTTCAGTTTGCAAATTTTATTATAATTCTTAATTGATTTTGTATTATTTTTAATATACATTTAAAATATTTACCATTTTTTTTACTTGTAGAAGGAAATATTGGTGATGCTTCAATTGTAGATATATCAGGCGCCTCCGTAACAATCTCCTGACTGTTATTAGGTGTAGAATGCATAACTCTGACACCTGAAAATAGATAAAGTGTTAATTTCAATATCACATTAATACAATCATACTTTAGTAAGGTAAATTAATCATACATACATTGCGGGGAGTCAAGAGATGGAAAGGTAAAATTGGTATCTGCAGTGAGTGTTTCCTCATTGTCCTCTTCTTCATTTATATTTTCAAAATATTTGTTTCGAATTTCAACCCTTTGTTTGTCCATGTTAATGAAAAAACCTTTAATGTCTTCAACTATCTTCGGAATGCCTATAAATTATAAGAAATGATAACAATGACTAATCTGTTTACTATAGAGTTTTAACATACTTCGCATAAATTTTTGTATTAACTACAATTAAAATGAAACTTACCAGGAGTAACATAACTGCATGATGGTTGGGGTTCCAATACATTGTCTTGTTGTTGTTGATGTTGCCGATTTTGTTGCTGTTGTTGTGGCATTAAACAACGTTTCTCAAGTTTACGACGTTTGATTTGTACTGCCAGTAACCGTTTTGCTAAAAATAAAACAAAAAATACAATACAGAAAAGAATTATGTTAATTTTGTTTTTAAATTAATACAAAATAAAAATTGTACCTTCAATTTCTTCAGGTGTATACCGACGTTTTACAGATTCGAAATTACCTGTAATTATTTGAATATTATATTATATTCAGTGCAATGTAAATGTTATTTACATTACTTGTAAAAAATATATTTTAAAATACTTGCAAAGAAAACTTACATTTTTCTCGCTCAGAAATAATATGTCTTATCATTGCTGTCATCTCAGTGGATCCTAGTGCTGCACACAATTTCTCACACTCAAATAACTTTTTGTTTTCACTACACTTTAGCATTTCGCGCACAATATTTTTTTGCTGCTGAAGATTGAAATGTTGGAACATTTCACACAGCATGTAAAACACAAAATTAATTGAATTCATCGCGTTTTATTAGAGTGTATCTCGGGATACAAGTTACCGTAATGAAAGATTACTGTCAAGTTATAAGTTTAAAATATCTTCATTTTTATATATCGTCTCACA
>JABFQL010000019.1:0-14445 GCA_022816945.1 Triteleia sp. ZL-2020
CTTAACCTAAAAACATTATTAAAAGCGCATATGAATTTCTGATGCATGTTACGATGATGAGAACATTTTATAGATATTTCATCAAGCATTCTAAGCGAAGGACAATCAAAACATTCTAAATTGATAATAGTAACTGAATCGTGTAAATACTGTTTTAAAAATTGCTTTTTACATTCTCCTTTTACATACACAATTGTTGCTTCACATAACATAGATTTGATTACATCTTCTACGTTTGAATAAGGTAAATATCCGGAATCCCAACCTATACCATGAAAATTTCGAACCAGCCATGAGTTTGTTGTTTTATATTTCACTGGCAGTTCATTCCAATTATACGGGGGTTTAAATATATGTGTTACACCCCAAGAGTCATCTAAACTTAAAACTGCCACCTCTTTTAGTATAAAATCATTATTATTCGGCCCAGAAAAGCCTTGCATATCAAAAATAAAGGACATTATAATTTCTTAACAACACTACTTATGGGATTATATTCAATTATTCTATCGTGAATCACCAAACAATACGCTGCCGTTGAAGCAGGAAAATTTTCAGCCGTTTCGATTTCTAGCCGAAGGTCAACTGATGAACTTTTCACTGATTCAATTTGTTTTGCACAGTCAATTATAAAGAGTGGGGAGTTGTTTTTAAATTGTTTTCTTGTTACAATTGGTTTCGATTCTTTGTTATAATATGATGTTTGAAAATTTGCAAACATTTCATACAAAATAGCATATTGATTTTTAGTAAAATCGATATTAAGACTTCCATATGGATAACACTCTGAATTTAAAAAAACCTTTACATCTCGAATCTTACAATGATCAAATTGACTTGCATTACTAGTAGCAAGATTTTTTCGACCAGTCTGCAAGCCAATTATGATATATCTAGGTTTTTCTAAGTAATTTGATGATTTAACTGTCCATACATGTTTCATTGTTGTTGGGAGTAATGGATATTCATACAAATCCCATGAGCGAAAACTTATTGGAATAGGTTGATCTTTTGAAATAAATTCAAGGAGTTTAATTTTATAAGTATCTGAAAGTTTAACATAAGGCATCATCCATTCAACAGATGATATTTCAATTTTAACATCTTCTGCAGCACCAGTTTGAATTATAGCATTATTATCATTATTTGCTCGGATTAAAACAAGCTCATGTTTAGCATTGACAATGATTCGATTATAATCTTCTGCAAAACCTAATAAGTGACTCAGAGGTATAGCTACATTAAAATAACCAGCTGAATCTGTCAACTTATTTATCTCATCAATATCAATCCAATTAGCATTTTCTAATACGTTGCTTTGACTGGGTGTAAACGAAACAAAATTTTTTAACAGAGTTGTAATACCGACATTTTTATTTCGATCAATTTCAACACCGTTTAATTCATATCTTATTTCGCGAAACATATGAGAAATAGCATTATTAACTAAATTCGTTCTTGCAGGTACAGCATTAGCAGTCGTCAGTAATCTTCCACGTATATGTAACAAGCTTTTGTTTGGTAAAACACAAGTGTCTTGACGTTGGATTGCAATTCGTATTTCATCATTATTATTAAAAGTTGTTGAATTATATGATTTATGAGCACGAATATCATAATGAGCAATCGATTCATCGAACAGAATCGGACTTTTAACTTGTAAAATCTCACTCATTGTGAATTAAATTAAATTTTTAATTTAACACGTAAACCCAAACTTTGTAAGAACTTTAGGTTTTGAGGTGTGAGCGCCACAAATGAATGGCACCGACTGAAGAGTTGGTTAGACAGAGACTGTGTTTTATAACTTTTACCAATTTTAGTATTAAAAATGATACCCATTTTATAAGGATTTTATATGTAATCTTATAGTAATAGTTTCACCTCTAAAATTAACTAAGTCGTTATTTTGATCGATTATACGCAGCTCCAAGTATTCAATCAACCTTACGGTGGTTGGTAAATAAATAACGTTTGAAGGGACTTCCACGATCTTAAATCCTGGTGGGATTATTGGCGCAAATTGATAAATTGACTGTGAATGGTTTCCGTTAATATAAGCACCAGTTGCAATATTACATTCAATTCTTATAGCATTCACTTTTAAAATTTGTACAGGTAAATCTGATTCATGAGTAACATTAGCTTCAAGGACACGTGGTGTAAATCCTAAAATTTCACCAATCGAGTCATGAGGTCTAAAATCTATAGATTTATCACATGAAATGTTACAAGTTAAAGTGTTATTATTTGGAGTTATTTTAATATTTATTTTATTGCTTATTAAAAATTTTTCAATATCATCGATTTCGTAACTCCCAGTCGGTATTACAATTTTATCATTATTATCGACATATAATGTATTATTACCAATATCAATATTTGGAATGGAATTAAATGTTAAGAATTCAACAAGACCAATAACGTATTTTTTTGATGGGTCTAATTCTATCGGCGGATAAAAATTCGCACTTAAGATTGAACTCGTACCATTTAAAGTAATAGTGAACGAGTCCATCGTAAGAAATTAACTGATCTCAATCGTATGTTTTAACTATTATATAGAAATTGTAAACATAAATGACCGCAATGGAAGGTGTCAAAATCTTGATATCTATTATAATTATACTTAATGCTACCACTTCCGAAATAATTCACAAGCTCTAAGGGAGGGGGTAATTGTCCGAAACTATCAAAATAATTAATCGTATTATAATGTTTTTTATATGCAACCCAATGGGTACCTGGACCATTTTTATCATCTAAATTAATAATAGCACATTCCCGATTGCGTGGTCCACTTTTAGGTAATTCATTTCGCATAAAAACACCTCTAAAATTTGCAATTTTTAATTTTGTAGCATATTTCATTAAATCAAAGTTAGATAGAGCTCTTTGTGGTAGCTTTATATTCAGTTTTTTGGAAAATGAAGACCCAATCCGCTTCTGTAAGGTTTTAAATATAACCCCTTACCTAACGCTATAGCTTCCATGGTTTCATTGTGTCTTTTATTCTCAGCTAATTGTTTATTTGCATTTTTTACATCATTTATAGCTTTTACAATACCCGCAGCGCCCCCTGCTAATGCGCCTGTTGCGCTTAATCCTGCAAAAATTGGGATTAAGAAAGGTAAAATTCCACCAAATTTAGTTGAGAGTGGAAGAATACGCGGAACGCGAATATTTTGTTTTCCTCCTGCTTTTTTCATTGCAACCCTAGCACCTATCAATGATGATTTTACAGGATTTGTTTTACTCATTGAACGTTTTGCTGCATCAACAATTTTACGCAATGGTAATTTTTTCTTTAGAATACCACCTAGTTTAATAGTTTTCTTCTTATTTTTTTTTGGTTTAACCATTCTTCGTGAGTTGGTATTCTTATTTTTCGTTAAACTCATCCCCATTTTTCGTTTTGCACCAATAACACTTGATATTAACAAGGCTGTTGCTTTTTCTCCAACACTTGCGTCTCTTGCAAAAATTCGTTGTAATGCTTTCTCAGTTAAAATCTTATCAGCTTTGTGTCTTGCAGATAAATTTTCACGGTTTTCTGAATATTTTATATCGTGTTCTCTACAAGCGCTATCTAGTGGATTAATTCCAGTTTCACCACGAGCTAATCTATCTTGCAGTTTTGTTCCTGGTCCACAGAATTGATACCCGGGAATATGTAATTCAATTGGGAGCTTATTAATAATTTTATTAAGCACACCGTTTCCAGTCTTATATGTTTTCATAACAACTTTCAAAAACTAACTGAACACTCAGAAATAAAAGTATACGTATTTATCATTTATTCTCAGTTAACAATATGAAGTTTAACAATGCGCACACGGTTTTACCGGTTACGAATTTTGATTTGTTTATTCCAAATGCAAATCCTGAAAATAAAAAACATGGTCCTCTCTTACCAAATAGCATTCGTGCAATTTTTGCAGGTGCTTCAAATTGTGGTAAAACAAATGCTTTGCTGTCATTAATTCTAAATCCTAATGGTTTACGCTTTGAAAATGTATATATTTACTCTAAAACATTGTTTCAACCCAAATATAAACTTTTAGAACAAGTGTTAAACCAGACTGCAAATATCAAATATTTCAAATTTGAATCACATGCGGATGTTATTGATCCGTCTAATGTTTTGTGTAATAGCATCATGGTTTTCGATGATGTCGCAACAAGTTCACAAAATCCAATCAGATCATACTTTTGTACAGCGCGTCATAAATCCGTTGATTCATTTTATCTATGTCAAACGTATACGCGTGTTCCCAAACATTTAATTCGCGATAATGCAAATTTTTTGGTACTTTTTAAACAGGACGAGATGAATCTTAAACACGTTTATAATGATTTTGTTAATACTGATATGTCATATGAAAAGTTTAGAAAATTATGCATTCACTGTTGGAATAACGATAAATATGGTTTTGTTGTGATAGATAAAGACAGCGAGCTAAATAATGGTAGATATAGGAAAGGCTTTGACTGTTTTATAAATATAACTGATGCATGAAAATATCTACAGTTACATGTTTATCGCTTTTGCGTCAACATGAATAATTTTAAACAAGAAAAACAGCGATTGCAAGAAATTACAAAATTTAGTGACATAATTCGACAAAAACATAAATTATTAAAGTCTAACAAGTTGTCTTCTGGAGAAATATCACATAATATTTTTAAACCAATAATAACACCTCTTCAGGATCTAGTTGAAATATCACAAAATAATGCTTCAAAGCAAAAGATAAAACCACCAGATGAAACTTATAATTATGAAAATAATGATGATGATGATGATTTTGATGATAAAAATTTAACTTTTACAAGCACAAAGAGTAATGTCGGTCAAAATAATACATTTCAAAGTTTAATTGATGATGATGATAGTGATTATGACAATACTTCAACTCGTAAACATGAAAGTGGGAATGATAGTTTTAACATTGAAGATATTAGTTTTAACAATAATGAAGATATTGATTCAAATCTTAATTTGAATAAAAGTGAAAATGTTTTACTCGAACGGTATTTAAAATTACTTAAAAATGGAGATAGCTCTATTGATGTGAGAATGGGTATTCGAAATCTTCGTAAAGGTTTAATGATGGGGGATAAATTAATTAATTTTGAAACTGATGATATTCACATTGAAAACAAATCATATCCAATAACGGAAGGATTACTCGAATTATTATTTAAAAAAAATCCAAATAAAACTGTTATTTCTGATAATGATTATCTGTTATATAAAAATATTATTGAATATACAAATGCTCATAAAAAAGGTTACACTGTTAAAGGAAAATTGAGGAGTGAAGAAATGAAATTTAAAACTATTTTGAAAAACCTATTGAAGTCACCATCATCTAAACGTGGAAAAGGATTACCAAAATTCATGTCTTACAACAATAATGGTAAAGATTATGTTTATTGGAATGATCCAAATGAACTTGTTGACAGATTAAGGTTATTAGTGACCTCCCAATCAGCTGGAAATAATAATAATTCAAATGAAATATTATCAATTATCGAAGAGCTTCGTGAAGCTGAACTTATATATTGAGATAACACATTTGAATATCATCAGTTGCATATTGATTAAAGATGAGTATTGATCTCTTTGGGAGAAGTCTAACAAATAATCGCGGAGTTTATTTAAAAGGTTCACCAGGAGTTGGGTTTAATTTAACAAACGATGGGCAATATGATATGCAAAACAAACGATTGTGTAACCTTGGTGAAACTATACATGATAATGATGCAGTTTCATTACAAACTGTAACAAATATTATTCAACCAACAATTCATATAATAAAAAATGAAATTGATCATAATATTCGTAATATAAGTGAATTAAAACATGAAATTGATAATAATATTCGTCTTATAAGTGAATTGAAAACTGAAATTGAAAATAACAGTCGCATTATAAAAGAATTAAGACAGGAAATTAATAATGTTATCCGTTTAGGATTTGATATAAAGCAAGAGTTTAATATAATTAAAAAAGAAAATACATCCAATTTGAATACTTTCAGAATATTTAAAAATGATATAGATAATTTAAAACAAAAAATTACTATTTTAAATAAAACTCCACCCGTACAATAAATTATTTATAAACGTTGTTTTATTATAATCATCATCATTATGGAATCAGAGCTTAAACAAGTCGTAAATGAATTACATGCTCCCGCGCGAAAACGATTTTTACGAAGAAGAGTAGAAATCCGGGATTTAGATGAGACTTGGCAGGCAGATCTCGTGGACATGAGGGTATACGCTTATGAAAATAAAGGATTTAAATATTTGTTAACAGTAATTGACACTTTTTCAAAGTTTGCTTGGGGAGTGCCTCTACGAAGTAAGAGTGGAAAAGATGTGAGCGCAGCGATGGAATCTGTATTAAAGCAAGGACGAGTACCGAAAAATCTCCAAGTCGATCAGGGAAAAGAATTTTATAATACAATATTTCAATCTTTAATGAAAAAATATAAAATAAACATGTATTCAACATATAGTCACATGAAAGCCTCCATCTGCGAGCGTTTTAATCGAAGTTTAAAATCATTAATGTTTAAACAATTTACTTTACATGGTAAGCATAAATGGATTAATATGTTAAAACAAATAGTTTTCGAATACAATTCTCGAAAACATCGTACCATTGATATGACACCTACAGAGGTTAATAAAAATAATTCCAAACAACTATATCAGCGTGTTTATAGCAAGCTACAAAACGATATTGTACAATCTAAAAGAAATAAATTTAAGGCTGGCGATCATGTGCGAATAAGTAAGTTTAAAACAATTTTTGAAAAGGGATATAAACCAAATTGGTCAACAGAAATATATATTGTTAAAAGAGTTAAATATACTGAACCTGTTACGTATCATTTGATGGATTATGAAGGTAATTTAATTAAAGGAGGATTTTATCAGGAAGAATTATCTATTGTAAAATATCCAGATATTTTTCTGGTGGAAAAAATTATTAAAACAAAAAAGGATAAAAAATTAGTTAAGTTTCTTGGATTTTCAAATGATCATAACCAGTGGTTAAGTACAAACAATGTAGTTAATCTTAAATGAAAATAAAAATAATGAATTATGAAATGTGAATAATTATTTAATTTTACCCTTCTACATATTAATTTAATTTTACCATTCTATATTATTATTTTAATATATCTTTATAATAAGGTTTATGAAATAAATACAGTACACAATCTAGATTAATTAATATTATTATTTATTCATACAAAGAATACATGGTTTATTCATTCTATAGTCTTAAATTCTACATTCATTGGGTTACCACCCAAATATACAATCATCAATTTACCATCACTGATGGTAACCTTCATTTTTTCATACATTTCCTTATTTTCTAATAATAATTTACATATTCTAGATGGTAAAAAACTCGAAAATTCTTCGGCATTCTCTTGTTTCAAATCGCTAATAATTTTAAGTCCGTACTTCGTTTTAACCGTTCTTAAATCCATCACCATGAATGAATCTCCTTCCTTTAAATCGCTCAATTTCCTTAGAGGTGAAAATTGTTTAAGAACTGCTGTTTTGTTCAGCAAAGCAAAGTCGGTGGAATTCTAAACAATACACAAAATGGTTAAAATTCACATATTATTTAATAATAAAATAATAACAAATAATTACCATGATTTAGATTGATTCTGCCAAAAATATTCGATAATTCCCGCAACTCTATAACGGTTTTTAGCTCCTTGAGTTTCTGAATGAACAACTCTGTTCGAAATTTGAGTTCGTTTATAGCTAGATTGTGCTGAGACATCTTTATATGCCTAGTTTCCCACTAAGTAATCAAATTCAAAACTATTATTGGGAGATGTTATATAATGTACCCACTTAATTCAACCTTTACAAAATTATTTCAATGATATATTCAAAGTCATGTAATCAAAGGCTTTCCATTCTCGGTAGGAGTAACTTTTTAGAACATTGTAAAAAATTTATCACCTTGATAAATTTCATAATTAAATAATCATATAATAAAATCAAGGTTTTTTCTTTTAGTGAGACTAAATTTGTATAATTAAGATTTGTTTTTGTTATGTTAAATATATATAATTTAAAACTTCCTTTCTATTTTTTTTATGTAATTTCAAGTGTTATTGATAAAGTCTCTAAGTTAGATAAATATATTAAAAGCTCCAAAGTCATGTAATCAAAGGCTTTCCATTCTCAGTAGGAGTAACTTTTTAGAACATTGTTAAAAAATGTTTCATCGTAATAAATTTCATAATTAAAAAGTATGTAATCAAATCAAGGTTCTATTATATATCTACAAGTTTTTTTTAGTAATATTAACTTGGTATAATTAAGACATTTTTCGTTATGTTAAGTATTTACCAAACAGTTGATAATGTAATTTAAAAGATCCTTTCTAATCTTTTTTGTGTAATTTTCAAGTGTTATAAAGTTTTTAAATTAGATAGATGTATTGGAAACTGGGGAAAAAAGAGAAATAGGTAATTGAATAATGCTTTATATATATATATATATATATTAATTCTATTTATTATTTTAATCATAATCTATAATTGAATAATGACCCCATGGTAATGTGTCCGTCGAGTTTTTAATTAAAAATCGTTTGTTATCATGCGGTGACAACGCAATCTTTTTTTCCCGTATACTATATACATTGTGTAATTTTGATCGAATACAATTTTGTTCTCGCTGGATCTCAATATCATTCTGTAAACAATTTAAATAATCATTAAAAGTAATAGTTTTGTCCACGACATATTCTTTTACCCCTTTGGCACGCTTCTTTTCTCTTTCCCCTTCTACTCGAATCGTATACATTTTACTACGGAGTCCACAGAATTCTAAAAGTATTTTATTCGCATACTCATCCTTCATTAAACCTAATACTTTTTTATTTAACTGCGGAATTCCATGTACATTATTTTCTTCATAATCGCTTGTATCAAACATATGATTATTATCTTTTATAAAGTTATATATGTTTTCACATTTAAACTGATAAACGTAGCTATCGGTATCCATGTATAGGATTTTTGAAGTTTCACCTAATTTAGGAAGTATAAAATCATAATGAAATGAATACATTTGAATCTTAGATAAATCTAATATACATTGTCCCAAATAAATTGGTCGATCAATTAGTACAGATAACTTTTTCATTTCAATCGCAACTAAGTCATCAGCAAACACAACACGACGGTAAAAATTTGGTTTTGAGAACAAAGCTTCACAGCCATAACGTCCAGACCATTTACTCTTAATATAAACATCTACTCTTTTGCGACAATTTTCCATGGTTTTGCCAAAAACCGCATTATTCATGAGCTTGTAAAGGTTCTTTTCGAAATCATTTTTAGCTCTTTTTCGTAATTCAGTGTTTAAGTCGATATATGACTTTAACCATGGAGACTGTTCAAATTCTAAGATGCGATGAATTTTTTTAATTACAAGACCATGGGAGAGCGCTTGTTTTAAGTTTCTATAATGAATTATATAGCGATTTTTATCAAATAAAGTCGCTAATAATTTTGAGTCTTTTGCCCCAGGTGGTGCTGCTTTTTCTGGACAGAACGGTAAATCTTTATGAGTATCGTGTAGAATTTCTGGATATTCCAGATCGACTTCTAAAATAAAACCTTTTTCAGCGTTATCAGGGATAAATTGAACGTTAAAATTATCAATGTTTTTTACCCATTTAAATTTACCAGTGGGTAAGTGTTGACTCATAGCAAATCCGTAAAGATTATTTATATCAAAGAAATTTAAAAAAATGGTTTCTTTACTTGAATCGTAGTCAGCCATAAATTGATTATTTGCACGTGCATAACGATTGGAACATTGACTCAAACCGCCTCGAATACCGCGCTCAATGAACATAACCATGTCAATATCAGTTAAAAGCTCCAATTTTATGCGAGTTTGTTTCAAACAACAATCCCACGTAAAACCAGGAGTTGTGAAATAATGAGCAGCATCGAGACCGTGTGATTTCAGCAAAGTAATTCGAAAATTTTCAAATATATCTGCGAGTAATAAGACATCTGTTTTTAAATAGAGGTCTGAATACTCCCCAATTGTCCTACATTTAAATGTATTAAAAACTTTTACAGCATGCATATAATCATTATCACTCACATTATTTTCACTCATCGTACTGTAAAATTTATCATGAGGAGGGAGATTTGTTTCGTCTAGAACGCTCATGTTCTTTAAATATTCATATGGAAATATCCCTTTCCTCCGCAGCAAGAGACATTCATCTTCATTTCGAAATTCAGACTTTAGAATTTTCTTACTATCATTATCTAAATATGATGCTAATTTATCGAGGGAAGTATTTAAGAATCTAAATGAATCTATGAAACTAAATCTTATTTTCGTATCTTTAACATACTTTATAAATGATATGTACTTTTCTAAATTTAATGGAATTACTTTAGTGTTTCCTTCGATTACATTAGCAATATCTCTAATTAAAAAATGAGCATCATAATTAGATAAATTATGGAATACCACCGGAATATTAAAACTAATTCTATAATTTAAATTACAATTTGGATGAGCAGCGCCATTAAAATTAGACCCTCCACCCAGTTCAGGAGAAAGAACGTGAGAATGATCGCGAACACGTTTTTCATCTTCGGTGAATGGTAATTCACAAATACAACAAACTGTTGCTTCGTGAAATTTCCTTTCGTCTTCTTCGGTCATGCAGATCGGGAAGGGGTTTTGTAAAATCTGTAATATATTTATTTATTTATATTTACTTATTTGTTTATAAATATTTAATCATAAATTTATAAACTCTAATTAATTATGAATTATCAATTGCATTTACCTCATTAACTTCTTTAGCAACTTCAAGTAACTCTTCAGCAAACCAGGTAGCGCAATCAGCCCCCCTCTTGAAGCGATATCGACTGAGTGATGAATCATGTTGGCAATGTAAATAGTATCCAATACTATAAATCTTATGTTGTTGCTCTGCATTCGTGGGTGCAGTATCCGATGTGACTTTCCCTACCAAACATTCTGAATCAGCATAAATGATGAAAGGTGCTGGCATCTTTTTGTAAAAGTTTTTAAACTCCAATATATTTTGCCCCGGTTCAGGTAGTTTAACAGCACATTCATTTGTATTCCGACATTCAATTTTATGCGCGGCAAGTTTTTCTTCTGCACGAAAATAGTGAAGACATCGATTGCAGTAGTACATCGTCACATTCTCTTTACTACATTGATTATGAAATAGACGACTCATATTCTTAATCCAGCAATAGTGAGATTTATTATCGTCATTAGTCAGAAGAAGCAAATTTACATGGCGTTCTTTCTCGTCTGCTGTAAGGTGTACAGGGAGTACTTCCTTGTCCTCAATGATGAATACATTTATTGATATATTATTTATTTTTTCGAATTTTGGTACATCCCTCAATGATACGGGAAAGTTTATACCTTTAAAATTTAAATATTCCTCATAATGTGGATATGAAGTTGTACGGTCTGCATTTCTGTTTGCTGGATGCAATGCTGACATCACTGCCCAGGCAAAGCACGCATCATCATGTGATTTCACATTTATTACAGCTTTCTTATTTTTAATCCATGGAGGCAAATCTATCCACAATCCTGCTCGAAGTGGATTATATTTAACGATTGGAATCGTAAGATTTGTCACTTCTTTTAACATCCAGCCACTACGTTCCCCCTGAAATTCTTCTATTTCAGTTAGTAACCGTGACTGCACTTTTTTATCAAACCACTCGTTCAAGTCCGATGTTGTGCAAAGCGGAACGTATTTGCTGGAAAAAAACTTATTTTCCTCTTTCTCGTCTTTCACGGAAAACAATCCACAAAATATTGCACTCACTTTAATGCACATATGTTCATCAATCGCAGCACTGACATATTCAATAACAGTCTTTTTCGCACTAGTTAAAAATTTTAAAGGGTCAATGCTTGTCACGTTCACTATTAATCCAGTTTTAATACGATTTTTAAACACTGATTCTATTTCTTGAAAGACAATGTCATTTTGTGATGTATTATTGTCTTTCAAATGAAGCAACTTCTTTTCTGCTAGAGCCTTGTAACCAACAATTCGTTGAATTATTGATTCAATTGATGTTGTTGGTCCAACAGGCACATGAGGAAGTAATTGACTTCTCATAACAGCAATCGAACTGTTACACTTTTGCACGAATTCGCGAAATTGATCCGCACTTGCATTTTCACCAAGAGATTCAAGGGTATTCTTTAAACCCTTTTCTACGATAGAAAAACGTTTTTTAATATCCACCATTCTGAAAAGATTATATTAACGCTTGGTTTCAAACTGTCGAATATACTATCATGGTTTCATTTATATGATACTTTTACTTTCATCTTTCAAAATAATACTATTATATAAATTGTAACCTTGTCTAAACCCACCAATCAAATCAACATTGTAGTACATATAATGAAATTTAATCAAATTATATTTATCTCAATATATGTTAAATTATCTTTCTTTGTTTTATTTAAATATTTGAATTGTTTATTAATTCTAATTTATTAGAGTTAAGATTATTATTATTAACATTTATACTTCATTATTTTTTGTTCTATTTAAATATTTCTTTTTTTTTACTTCGTTATTGAAAATGAAAGTTCAAGTTCATAGCTGTAATACTGAACTATAATTCGAGAACTCGAGATAATTTATATAATGTTATGAGATCACATCTCTTTTCAATATGATGTAATTCATACAAAGTATTTTCATTATTAACTGTTCATTTCATTCAATAAATAAAAGAATTGTTCCTCTGATATTAGGTAGTATTTCAATGTTTAGTATTATATAATTTTAAGTTTTAATCATTATTCATTAATTGTTATTAATTATAAAGTATAATAAATTAAAATCTGTTAATTTATTTTCATTTATTGTTTCATATTTAATTAGTTTATTGGATCTAGGATTTTCAATTAAAACAAATAGTTGTATTTTTAAATAATTTTGTTTTATTTAAATATTTATCCCCATTCTCCACTATACAAGTTATGACTAATTATTTTTAATTATTTTCATTATCATTATTATTTTTTTTATTTTTATTATTTCTTTTAATATAAAAATATAGATAACTCCAAGGTCAAGTCCATGTTGTAGTAGATTTCAGATCCATGCAGTTGTTTTCCATCTCTAATCCTAGCAGAAAATAAGCTGTACAAACGTCCTGCAAAAACACATTACAATTTAGTCATATGAATTATATTTTTGTTAGTTTATTAAATATTAGTTAATTACCTTTAACTATCGGAGACTTCTGAGTTTTCCATTGGTGAATAATAAGTTTCATCATCATCCGAGCTAGATGAATCTTCATCATCAATCCATTTCAATCCGAAGGCTGAAAATGATCGTCGAAGGTTCTCTTCCTCCTTCTCTCTCTCCTGATGCCTTTCTTTCAAATATTTCGAAAAATCTTCTAAATGTTTTGCTATTTCTTCTTGTTCTTTATACAATTCTTGACGATGGAATACGAATTCCCTTCTTAAGGCATTAGATTTTTTATTCCAATGTTGTGCTATTTTGAGCTTAGCAGAATAAAACTCAAGATAAAGAGTTTTATTTTGCTCTATTTTTTTAAGGGGATATTTTCCTTTACATTGCAATATTATCAGTCCTCGTTCCCGAGAACCATTCCATCTATCCAAGAATTTGTATATGTTTTTTTTAAATTGTTTATCCCTTTTTAATAGACTGGCATGTCTCTTACTTTCGTATTGAGTGATTAAATCTTTTGCTTCCCACTCAAAATAATTTCTTGTTTCAAGAATAGATTCGTATGCCACTGAATCTATTCTTTTTTGGAACGAATGTTTTTCTAGTAATTTAATTTTATTTTCGCGGAGTGAGTCTAAAAAACCAACATTAACATGTACGTACATTTTCACAGAAGAAAAATGTAACGACAGTTTACTAATGTTGATTTAATCGTTTGAACTCTACTAATGAAAATAGTGATTTTATTTTCACTCTATTTATATATGTGCTTAAGTTTCAGAAGTAGATATCACATAAAATTAGATTTCCGAAAATTCACTTTCACTTTATTATCTCATCCATCAGTTACATAAAATAACCAATATCAACAACCTTTGTAAATATATTTGAAAACACCGCTCTAATACAATGTATGTCAAGAAAATAATTTAAATCTTACCTTTCACATTATCACTAAAATTCAATTACATAAAAATTTGATCACCGAAATTGGTACCTTTTATCAATTTAGAATGTTTTGATTGTCCTTCGCTTAGAATGCTTGATGAAATATCTATAAAATGTTCTCATCATCGTAACATGCATCAGAAATTCATATGCGCTTTTAATAATGTTTTTAGGTTAAG
>JABFQL010000020.1:0-14394 GCA_022816945.1 Triteleia sp. ZL-2020
TTTGAGTTCTTGTCTTTGATATCTTGAGTTATGCTGTCAAGGAATAAATTTGTTAGAACTCATTTTTGCATAATAACTAAACCTTTTTCCGAAAAATCCATCAATTTAAATTGAATGTTATTCCTTTATCAGTTTTTAGATATTAATTAATCTTTCACAATATAATCGCATTTTCTGCTTCTCATCCTTTCAACAACCTTTATGATAAGCTAAACAAAATCAAATAGTAAATTAAATTTAAAAATTAATTTTTTTTAGACTAACCTTAATAAGAGAAAATAAATAAATGAATTAAAACTACTTATTTCAAAAATTGTAAGTTTGAAACCAAATTAAAGTGAAACCACAATTAAAATGACATTTGAGAAACCTGACAAAGGAAGTTAATTGAAATGTTAAAATCAAAAGCATGATTTATAACTAACAATTTAAAGTAAAAAAAAACTATTACAAGCCAAAATAAAAATAAACCAATTAATTGTCTTATGAATGTTAAAATAAAATAACTTTCGATTAAAATAGAATACAAGATAAATACATTTCAGGTAAAATCTATATTTCCAGATTCCCGATTAGTTTGTTTTCCAGTTAGAAATAAAATTAAAAATCCAGTTGTCCTGTTACCTCTAATTAAAGTAACTATTGTTAAAATGAATTATATCTTCGTAAGATATATCCAGAATCTTCTTATAAAAAATCCCTTTTTTTTATTAAATTCAAATCGTTTTATAATTAAATTATGAAATATGCAATATAGAAGTATTAAACTAAAAACGAGTTTTAAATTCCGAAATAAAAAACTAAATTAAAATCATCAAATTTAAATGAAAACTAAAATGAAACATTATAAGTTCAAAATATATAAATCTTTAAACAAAATTGTCTAAATTTTGAGAAACCATATAGACTCAATCTATTATCAAATAATCCTTTAACTAGAATGTGCAAATTATTTTAATCAACCTTACTCAAGAATTGCTAACCAATTGAGGGATTTATACTTGATATTTAATTGATGTTCGAATTATTCAATTTAAATTAAATATCAATTGGTAATATAGTAGTTTTATTATTGAGATAACAAATATTTAAATTACTAAGATCCAATTTAATGTTAAAACTTAACGAAATTACGTAGTAGATTAATACGAGGTATAACACAAAATTGTTTTTTTTACTTTATAAAAATAAATGGCAATATCAAAGCCTAAGTTAAGTAAAATCAATTATATATTAAAATAAAATATTTACAAAATTCGTTCATTGTGCGCACATATCGAATTGCATACGTTTAAATCTAAGCTCTGAAATACTACTCACCGTAATTATGTCTTTTGTTTAAGTCTGGAAACACTAATAATATGAATTATAATTCTATAAAATAAATTTTTATATAAATTAAATTTTATATTATCAATTTTATGTAGCTTATCAAGAGTAATGAGATATACGCTTCTTCGTTTTTATTTATTATCTGAAAATTAATCAGTTTTACAGTGAACTTAATATACATAAAAGTGTATTTTCGTTAAATTTTTTTTAATCATTCATTTTGTTAAACATTTCGTTAAATTTAAAAAACAAAATGCTACTCTAGAAAATCTGCAAATTTATAAATCAAAATGTCAAATTGAATAATTTATTATCCTTAATATTAATTGGGAAATTAATTTTAATTTTATATTAAATTATATTCAATTAATAATGACATCTTCTTCATGCAGAAGACACAAAAACTATAAATATTAGCAAATAAAAATAAACTAAGTTTTATGATATAATTAAATGAAATGTGAATGTTTGTATTAAAATAATATTTTATAAATGTAATGAATTGATAAAAATAACTTTGATAAATATATTAGATATAATTTAATTATATACAAAATCCCAGAAACTTTTACTTTCCCTACATGAATTTTAAAATGATTAATTGAAACATGTAATTTAATTGCAAATTTTAAAACAAGATTTTATAATTAGAATTTTCGAAATAATTTAAAACAAAGTTATAAGACAAACATTTTATATCATTTTATAAATGATATTAATTTTTAAATTTATAGAGTAATAAAAAATAAAAAAAGTGAAAGAAAAATTATAGAATGTCGAAAAAGATAAAATATAATAACGAATATTATTTAATTAAAACTATGGAAACCAAAGTCAAAATAAAATTCTTTAATACAAATAAATAAATTATATAAAAGTTTCTAAAATTAATTCCAGTATACTGAATAAAAATTTTAACCAGAATCAAACTCCACTACATTATGGAATAAATAAATTTAAAATTAATATTTTGAAAGAGGATACTTGAAACCGATGGTTCAAAAATTCAAATTAATCATTAATTGAGTAATAATAATGAAATTATAATGATACCTAAGAATTTAATAAATTAAAATGTGAATAACAAGAATGAATTAAATAATTCACATGGAAGATAAATTGATCATATATAAAACTTTAATTAATATAATAATAATCTTATGAAAATAAATTAAAAAAAATTTGATTTTTCCAAAATATGTAAGGAAAAAACAAATTATACTAAGTTAAGTCTAACTAAAAATTGTAAACTTGATGTTATTAACAAAGATGAAAATATATATTAATGTAATAACATCAAGGACAACGTAATTGTAATATCACGAGTCCAGAGAATCAACTACAACGGACCAGGATCTATCTGCAGTAACATTCCAGTGGGCCATTTGAAGAAATTGTTACTCCCACCTCCTAAAGTAAAATCTAAATCCTATCCTTCGACCAATTAAATCTAATCCTATTCCCATAATCTCACATCGTAGAGGATAAAATGATTCAAACGAACCAAATGTCAAGTGAAATGAAGAATAAAATATTGATAATTAGTCCGGAAAGTCATTTCGGATAAAACACAGAGAGAAATCAAGTTCCAGTACCAGTGCCGAGTTCCAGAGTCGATTTCCAGTGCCAAGTTCCAGAGTCGAGTTCCAGTGACAAGTTCCAGATTCAGGTTCCAATGCCAAGTTCCGGTGAAAGTTCCAAAGCTACGCTAGAGAGCCTTTAATCAAGTCCATCATAAGGATTCTACTTATGGAATCCTCAACAAAATCAAGACTTAAAATTACGAAGTCACTTATGACTTCTGAGACCCTCAAAAGGTCTCGGGACCCTCAAAAGGCCCCTGTCCCCCATAAGGACGAAAGAATATACATCCTATATCGTATCCAAAGATCCAATTCCGAGCCCCAGGAAGAGGGCCACATAAAAATCTAATTCCGAGTCCCGCTCAGAGGACCAAAAGCAAAAAAGATCCCACATGAGGATCAACTCCGAGTCCCAACACGAGGACCAAAAGAAAAAAAAGATCCCACACGAGGATCAATTCCGTGTCCCAACACGAGGACCAAAAATAAAATTATTATATCTTGGAGAGAAGCTTCCAAATTTCCAAATATAATACGGGCTAGCAGGGAAGATGCTCGTAAACCTGACCTAAGGGAATTCCAAAATAAATATCAAATCAAAAAGGAATCTAAGATTATATCCAAGCTAATCTCTTATTCAATTTAATGAACTTGGTTTAAAATTGTCTAAGTTAAATTAAATAATTCAAAGAAGTAAAATTCTAATCGTGAGTCCCAATACGAGGACCAAAAACAAAAATTCAATATGAGGATATGAATCACAACATGAAATCCTAAAATCCAAAATGTGAGAATCCAAATTTCTATCCTAAATCAACTTCTCCTAAAATATCCTAAATGTCCCAGAATATCTCATCCAAAGAAGAAAATCCTAAAGTACCAAAATATCCTGCTTAAAAACAATTTCTAATCACTACAAGGACATATCTGCTGGCCCCGAACTTCATCGTCATAGGGCAGTCTGCAAGACAATCAAGGAGTTTTTACAATTGTAATACTATTGCGAAAAAATATTAAGTAACGAAATATTACTGCGATAACGAGAAATCCAAAAATAATTGTATTCAAAGTTTCGGTTGAAAAATGTTGATGACATATGATGACAAGCGAAACAAAATTAGATACAAGTATGTATTAAAATTAAAAAATCTTATTATAATTATTTACCAAATTGTGCAAATCGTTTATTATATTCGTTAACACTGTAGTCATCCGTATTCAATTCATAACATGTTGATTTTTCTCTCTTTCATTCTAAAAATCAACAAAAAACAGGGGAGGTGTTACGACACTGGAAAATATGACATTTTCCTCCGTCGTTTTCTGCCTTTCTCTTTTTTCGTTAAGAGACACATATTATGAAGGACAAATTTAGGAATAATAAAACGATACAAATAAAACTATAAAACTTAAACATATTCAAAAGTTAATTTCAATATCAACTTTTTCTGTCTCAATTCACAGAGGCTATTAGCATGACTAACAATACAAGTGTACCCGGAGATTCATAAACGAAACCTAACAGTCACCGTCATAAAAATCGAGACCTTTTGAAACTAATTAAGTACGAAATAACCTTCTAACGTGAAAAAAAATTACATCATATTTTATAGCCAAATACACTTATTTTTATTGAATTAGCCTAATAATTTATGTACAAAACGAACTCATTTCTATGAATTTGTTTCTTTTTAAAATGTCATTGATTCATTTGATATTATGTTTCCAAGCATAAAAGTAAATTAATTTTATTATAAATTTAACGTAAATCTTAAACAATTGTTTGCATATTAAACACAAACAATAGAATTAGATAAACGTTTAACTAAATCTGTGAAACAATACATCTGCCTTATGAAAAACATTTAGATATATTAATTTAGATGTAAGAAATAAATAATTTACTTGTTCCAATATCAACTAAACTGTTTATCTATACGGAGAAATACATCTATTGTATTAACAGAAAATATTCTGTAAATACTTTATACTTACTTAAAATAACATCATCGTAATCAAAAATACTTATAATCATTACGTTTCGTAATATATTTATTACATCTTATTTGGAATTAAGTTTATGTAAATTTGAAATATTAAAACTATTTTTATATCCTGAATAATGTCGTCAGAGGTATTTAATTTTATTCTAATGAAAATTCGAATAAAATGTATGATATCATTAACCTTAAGAAATTTCAATGTCAACGAAAAAAAGCTTTTAAGTAAAATTGTGAAAAGGACGTAATGGACCAGGAGCAATAAAATTTTAGAAACTTTTTTAATGCAAATTTGAAAACTCATAATTTTATTTGTGAAAATGAAAGGCCACTGGTCCAGCTACCTCCTACCATCAACAAAATTTAGTATATAAGGACCGAATTGCGCCAGTATAAGCAGACCAGATTAGATTTAGAGATTGAGTGTTTCCGTGAGATTCCGTCAGACCTGTCAATCTGAATGTCAGTTAAGACAAGCTCTTTTGCGTTTTTCTCATACCAGTTCGTTTTATATATCCATTATTATATTTAAAATCAGTGCGTCAAGTAGTTTCTGTATTTCACCGAGCATCGTCCTTGCCATCGCCGCCTTCGCAGTTCTCTACCACTCGCTGTAGTTGCTGTCATCTCCATCGCCAACTACCTTCGCTCGTTGGTGCTCGACACCTTCCATCCACCGTGATACAGTCTAAGGTTCAACCGATTCCACAAAGAGAATCGTTTTAACAATAAAGAGTGAGTAGTCAAAATCTGAATTTATTAATCTTTGTCTCATTCCTGTTGATATGAAATACGAATATATATTATAACTATTATCTCTTGTGACTGAAAGGTTCAAGCTTTCACTCAATACCACCTAACGGGGTTGCGAGGGGAGCGAGTCCGCTTAAGGTCAAATTTTTAATCTCTTATGACTGAAAGGTTCAAGCTTTCACTCAATACCACCTAACGGGGTTGCGAGGGGAGTGAGTCCGCTTAAGGTCAAATTGATCTCACGGTCGAAGGTTCAAACTTTTGCTCAATGTCACCTAACGGGGCTGCGAGGGGAGTAAGTTCTCTAACAACCAGATCAACTTAATATTACATGAGCATTTCTCTTCACTTAGTGGAGAAAAGTTCTCCTCGCGGTAATATAATAATTTCATACAGGAATCAGGCAAGATAAGGCCTCGCTCATTTATTTCTGACCAATTTCCCAACCCCCTAGAATTGCCAGAGGTTCGACTCAAGGCATTCTATGGAAAGCTGTGCGATCCGGAAATCTTCACTTATATACTCCAATTAACCGAACTACCTCAAACACTCGCTGCCGTAAAGAGCAAGGGCAGGAGGCTAATGAGTCGCGAAAAATCCGCCGAAACTATTGTACTAGACTGAGTAACCAAAATTAAACCATTCGTATTGTATTTAACTACAATAAAATAAGAATATTTCTTAACCTTGTTTTGTTCCTTTTTTAACCCACCTAGTACGCCGTCTGGACGTAACAAGGGGTTATAAATTTTGGCGCAGCCGGTAGAATAAGTTCTTTTTCGCATTTTGATCCTTAATAATTTTGGTATGACTAGATCAGTAAATTTCTTCTGAAATGTCACACTCTCTTTCATGTGTTCGATTAGCCATAAATTCCGTAATACATATTGACAATCTTGATGACGTTTTCGTTTGCTTAGATTGTCAAGGGATTGGAACAGTAGTAACTGGTTATCACGGTATTCACCAAATTTCAGATATTTCTCGATTCGATTGTCACATTTGTTGCCAACCACTGTTTTACATTAGACCCGCCTCTAACTGTCAGGAATGTACCCATGAAATTCGGTTAAACCCGTATCAAATTACAGAAAGCGATCCATTGGTATTTGTCTATGACGACTGAGAGTGCATTTCCTTTTTGTTATTAACTCTATAGATTATTTTATTGTATTATGTTATCGCGTCTTTTCTGCGTCCGATTAGCCGTAAAATCAGTAAGTCACATCTATGAATTAGACGACGTCTTCATTTGCACGAGGTGTCAAGAGATTGGGACTATTGTGTCCGGTTATCACAGTGTCCAAAGAATTTCAGACACTAAACGCTTTTGTTGCCACGTCTGTCGTAGAAAACTTTTTTAGACCCATTACCAGTTGTAGGAAATGTACTCTGGCAGTTCGGTCGAACTCCTGTAATATCATAGAAAGTGACCCTTTAGTATTTTCCTATAAAACGGATCCCTGAAAATTATCCCATGGAATATGCATAAGAACACCCCAGGAGTAGTAACGAGAAAATTATCTAAAGAAAATCCGGATATATCCCTTTATACCCCCGAAGATATTCCTCGCAAAGGTAAAGCTCTGACACGATCGCCCGTGAGAGAAGGTGTTTCATCAGACAGACCATCCATGTTACCTCGAGACGCGGATCAAGCGTTTGCACAAGGTCCCGAAGAGGTCACACAACAGAGAATGGCAGAATCAAATAGCATAAATATTCGTATGGCAGACGCCTTAGTTTTAGTGCCAAATTATTCTGGGGAGAAGGATCATTCTTCCTTCTCTGAATTCGCTGCAGGATGCAGGGATGCAAGGGATTTGCTACCTGCTAATGCTGAAGACAAGTTGGTCCAACTGTTGAAGTCTAAGCTGAGAGGCAACGCTCTCAGGACAGCCAGAGACAGCAACGCCAACACTGTCGCAGAATTATTACGGATCTTACGCCAGGCACATTATCCCGCAGAAAGCCCCTCGATTTTAATGGGTCAAATAGGCAGATTGCGTCAGAAATCCAATGAGACAGTGCAAGATTACTTCTACCGGGCACAAGACTTAGGTAAGAGAATCCTAGAAGCCATCAGGTCTGACACACATCAAGATGTCACACAAGCCCAGCGGGCAACGGTGGATCGGGATATAAAAAATGCTTTCACATTAGGATTAAGAGGGGAAATTGAGATTCGAATGAAGGATGAAGAAACCCTCGCAGAAGCCAGAATGAGAGCATTAGAGATTGAGAGAAAGTTACACGCTCGAGATTTACTTAGTGATTTTTCTGAAATGAAAATAACAACCTGCCTACTATGCGAAAAAGATGGACATAGACCCAAGGATTGTCCCTCATTTAAAAAAGAAATACATATCAAGTGCCAACTGTGTCATAGAAGCGGTCATGAAGCTAAGAATTGTGACACCCTAAATACAAAAAGTCGAACATGCGAACTTTGTCATTATCCAGGGCACTCTGCCAACAACTGCCGAAACAGCCAATTCTGCTATAATTGTAGACGTCAGGGACACTTGGCCTCCAATTGTCGCAACCAGAGAAGAGTGAATGTTGCCCAGCCAAGCATGAAATGCGAGATTTGCAATAACCAAGGACATTTGGAGAAGAGTTGCCCAACTCTTGAAAAGTGTCGGCAGATTGTCCTTAGAGAGACTCTACCAACTCAGAATACCAAACCTAATAACCCACCTATAGAAAACTGGCGAAACGGAGATACTCCAACATGGGAGGACAGACGACCCAGGAATTTGCAGCAAAATCCTAACCAGAACCAAACCAATGGACCCTCACGAAATGGAGGCAATGCTATATGGTGTAGATATTGCAAAACAGAAGGTCACCTGTTGGAAAACTGTAAATTACGCGAATACAATAATGCCAAGCGACAGGGAAACTGGAGATCCCTCCCCAATCATCGTGGGGAGGGAACAATGAATCAACCTGTACTAATAAGAGAAAATTTCCCCCAAAGGCCACCCTCAAATTAACCAATGACGAATCTACTCCGGTTATAGAAACACAATTGGAACATCAGTACGTAAAATTACTGATTGACACCGGAGCAGGTCCCAATTTAATCAAACGAAAATTCATACCACCCCACAACCATATCGATAGAAATTTCATTATAGAACTTAGTGGAATAACCGAACAATCCGTTTTGACTTATGGTACTACTGAAATAAATCTATTAGATATCAAGACACTATTCCATATAGTATCTGATGATTTTCATCTTGACCAAGATGGGTTATTAGGATCTGATTTCTTATATGGTAATTCTAGTATTATCGATTATTCAGAACAAAAACTTGTTATTGGCAGTTTATCTATTCCATTTTCCCTGAGCAATTTTGTCACTATTCATGGAAGAGACAGAAAGATTGTTAAGGTGAAGGTGGAAAATTCGCATATAAAAACTGGATATGTTCCGCGACATGAACTCCATGACAAAGTCTTTATGGGAGAGGCTTTGGTCAATAATGATAATGGTCATGCCACCCTTCTTGTATATAACTTAAACGAAAATCCCGTCAATATAAAATTGCCAAAGGTCCGAATACAAGAATGTGCATATACTGTTGACCCACCAATGAAACAACAACTGGATAATCACCAGGTGTACATCGATCGTAAATGTAACTTAGTTAGACAAAATGATCGTTACCAAGAGATTTGTGAACTCGTTGATCTTAACCATTTGAACTATGACGAGAAAAGGGAGGCAGAATACCTTATCTATCAAAGTAAAGACCAATTTCATTTACCAAATGATAAACTCTCATTCACCAATAACACATACCATTCCATTACCACTACCGATGACCGACCTATCAACGTGCGACAATATCGATTTCCCCCAAAACTAAAGGATGAATTACAGCGACAGGTCCAAGAACTCTTAGAACAGGAAATTATTAAAGATTCAAAATCTCCTTATAACTCCCCTATTTGGATTGTTCCAAAGAAACCAGATCCCCAAGGAAACAAACGCTGGAGACTAGTATTAGATTTTCGTAAGCTAAATGAGAAAACCGTAGGAGATTCTTATCCTATACCAAATATCAGAGAAATCTATGATCAATTGGGTGGTGCAAAATACTTCAGTGTGTTTGATCTCGCTTCAGGCTTTCACCAAATTAAAATGAATCCTAAAGACGGACACAAAACTGCATTTTCGACACCACACGGGCATTACGAATTTGACCGTATGCCTTTTGGTCTAAAGAATGCTCCTGCCACCTTTCAGCGTCTGATGGACATAACTCTGTCCGGGTTGCAAGGAACAGAGATGTTTGTTTATATGGATGACGTGGTAATTTACGCACAAAATTTACAGGACCATCGCAGAAAATACCTATCGCTGATATCACGTCTGCAAGAAGCCAATCTCAAATTAAAACCTGAGAAATGCGCCTTTTTGCGAAGGGAAGTTGTGTATTTGGGACATAAAATTTCTGAAAATGGAGTTCAACCCGATTCCAAACATTTGGAAGCTATATCTAAAAACCCTCAGCCTAAAAATGTCTTACATATACAACAATTTCTTGGAATGGCTGGTTATTATAGATGGTTTATCCACGGGTACTCCCAAATAACTAAACCATTGACTAAACTACTAGAAAAGGATGCCGAATTCAACTGGGGAGAAGATCAAGAAAAGGCTTTCAATGAAATCAAGATGAAACTGTGTGAAGCTCCAGTCCTTCAATTCCCCGACTTCAAGCAACCTTTCCTCTTGACAACCGACGCATCAGGTTATGCGATCGCTGCCATCCTTAGTCAAGGTAAAATCGGCAAAGATCGACCAGTTGCGTATGCTTCACGGTCGCTAAACAAAGCAGAACAAAAGTACTCTACATATGAAAAGGAAGCATTGGCTATCCTATATGGAGTACACCAATTCCGCCCTTATCTTTACGGGAGAAAATTCACTGTGGTCACGGACCACAAACCACTTACCTGGATGCGAGAAGCAAAAGATCCCACATCCAGACTTACCCGATGGCGGCTAAAATTAGAAGAATACGACTTTGATGTGATCCATAAAGCTGGCAAGCGAAATATTAATGCTGATGCCCTGTCTCGTAATCCAATAGATCGCGATGAATTACAAGAACAAGTGCATGTAATTCGGAGATCAACTCGAATCCCCAAACCAACAGCCGAGGGCCAACAATATCGACAACAAATTGAAAAAGGTAAAGAAAAGGTACAACAAAAGATAAATCGAAACTCAGCACTTACCAAACTACGGAATGATTTAAATAAAATACAAATAAGTGAGACAGAAAGTGAGCTGTCAGACCATGTAGATAACTTGGAATCCCATACTCCTTATCAAAACTATAATAAATCTTCTGAATCCGACATTGATAGCAAATATATCATGAATAAAGATGAACATCATACAAAAGTCCCAGAACTTCATATGAGTGAACCTGAAGATGCTTCGGATTCAGAGGCCGATAACGAATGTGTTCAGTCCGATAATGAAGACGAAGAAGAAAAAGAAAAGGCTTTAGAAAACTTGAACATGCACATTCAACAAACTAGAGATCCCCTATATTTACGAAAAGACAACTTGGTATATTTCATTGACACCAAAGGGAAACCATTCGGTGCTCAAAGCGCCGAGCTATCGCGAAAAAGGGGATTCATCAAAATTAAGTCTTTGCAATTAGGTGAAGTCAAAAATGAAAAAAGGGGACAGAAAAACTTATATGGGATATGTATAATAAATGAAAATCACGATTTAGACACTATAGAATATCCTCAAATTATACAACAGAGTTTAGAAAATTTGTATAACTTAATTCAAGATAATCAAATTTCTTCATTTTCCATACCCGAATTGAGGGAAACTACAGGTCCAGATTGGAAGTTAATTCTGGAAGAAATCAAAAAACAATTTAAAAATACAGATTACCAAATTACTATTTGCACCGGTCAAGTAGTCACCCCCAGCATATCCATTCGTCATAACATTGTTAAAGAATATCACAGTAGCCCAATTGGTGGTCATAAAGGTGTTACCAAAACTTATAATCGCATAAGGCAAAATTATTATTGGGAAAACATGAAAGAGGATATAGAATCCTTTATTCAGCACTGTTTATCCTGCAATTTGAAAAAGTTAGTGAGGAAAACGACACGACAACCCATGGTAATAACTGATACTCCCGGCACTGCCTTTGAAAAAATTGCCATGGACATAGTTGTGCCACTTCCGGTAACCGATTATGGTAATAAATACATTCTAACAATGCAATGCTTACTCACTAAATATTGCATTGCAACCGCGATTCCCGATGCTACAGCTAATACCACTGCTAAAACATTTATTAACCATTTCATTTGTATATATGGAGCCCCTAAAGCAGTCCTTACCGACCAAGGACGTAATTTCATTAGTAACTTAATGAAACAAATCGCTAAGGGATTGAACATCCAACAGTACCAAACCACGGCTTTCCATCCTCAAACTAACGGATCTTTGGAAAGATCTCATCATGTGTTAATTGAATATATAAAACAATATACACAAAATGAGCATAAGTGGGATGAATGGCTCCCTCTGAGCCAATTTAGTTATAACACAAGCATTCATGAAGGAACAGGAAAGACTCCCTATGAGTTAATATTCGGAAAAGCAGCCGTTTTGCCCTCTAGAATGCCCCCCAGTAAACTCGACCAGCTTGATACTTATGATAATTATTTAGTTGAATTAATCGCCAGATTACATAATTTAAGACAATCTGCTCGTAACAATCTGATCACAGCTAAAGAAAGATCAAAAAAATATTATGATAAGCATATTAATCCATATGAATTTGTCCCTGGAAATTATGTATTTCTGAAATCCGGGAAGAAGGAAGGAAAGTTCGGGGATCACTATAGTGGACCCTATAAAATCGTTGATGTTCCAAGTCAAAAAACAGTAAGCATCCTTATAAAAGGAAAAAACAGATTAGTGTCTGCGGATAGACTCAAACATTCATATATAAATAGTGATGATGAAGATTCCGAGTAAGCAAAATCCTAAGAAATATAAATACCATACTCCTATCCAGAGAAATATAAATACCATACTCCTATCCCTTGAGAAATTGTAAATCCTTCTCTGAATCACGTCCAACTAAAAGGTCTACGTCCCTCAAACGGACGAAAAGAAAGTATCTAAAGAATCTTATTCAATTCAAAATTTATTTTTCGAGTCCCAGTTCGAGGACCAAAGGAAATTTATGTCTCATTTCGAGTACCTAACGAAATTTATTTTTCGAGTCCCAGTTCGAGGACCAAAGGAAATTTATGTCTCGTTTCGAGTACCTAAAGAAATTTATTTTTCGAGTCCCAGTTCGAGGACCAAAGGAAATTTGTCCCACTTCGAGGACCAAAAGAAATTAATTTTTTCTTTCCTTTTCTTTCCATGTCGCACTTCGAGGATCAAAAGGAAATTATTTTCCGAATCCCTCTTCAAAGATTAACTCCGAGTTTTAACATGAATCAAAATAAAATCATTATATCTGGGAGAGAAGTTTCCAAAACTCCAGATATAATACGGGCCACCAGGAAGAAAGCTCGTAAGCCTGACCAAAAGAAAGTTCCTCTTCAAGGACTAAAGATTCTTTTTATTCCTCTTCTCTTATCCTTAATCTAAAAAAGTTTTACAAATGCTAAGATACAGTACGAAATTGTAGGTTAACCACCATGTATAAATTACTCCTGGCCTTCTTCATTCCACAATTTACAACCGAAGAAGAATTTCCGATAGAATACTTCTCAGAAGATGAATCCTCAGAAGATGAATCCTCAGGAGATGACTCGTCAACTAATGACTCTTCAGAAGAAGAATTATCCGACAATGAGAATGAAATTATTGGGGTAGAAGCATGGAGAGAGAGAGCCCCGACATTCACATGTGTGTTAGCTCAACCAGGACCACCGTCTTACGTAAGCCTTGGTTTAGGAAAGTGGTACTGCCAAATATGTGTACAAGCAGTACAACATCTTGTGTCACTCCGACTACGCAGAGAAATCGCAGGCCATATGACCTTTGCCTTATACACAGAGGGAGCAGAGGACTGCGACCTTTGTGGTCAAAGATTATGGACTCCCTTTCGTTGTATTGATTGCCCAGTTTGTAAAGGAGAAATATAAAATTGATATATCCGAACTAAACGCCGAGCCTCACAGAATATAATCAGAAAATACTTATTGTCTGAAAATCAAATTTTATCCAATTCTAAAATTTCATCATATCTATGTTAATCATTATCCACGACAACTCAACCAAATCTATTAACTTCCATAAATTTACCTTTACAGAATGAAGCTCGAAATGCTCTTTATATTGGCGATTCTTTCAATTACCACAAGGTATACACAAGCACTAGATGGATACAATTGTCATTCCAGTGATATAAATATTACAACTGTATCCTTATTGAATATTGCTCCCTGCGACATTCCCGAAGTTAAAATAACTACTACAAATGAATATATCGAGCTAGTACAGGTTGTCGAATTAGAAGAAGTACCAATTATTCAATGTCACATACAACTTAAGAGATACATCACATATTGTGGTGCATTTGGGTCAAACTACCAAGTCCAAAATGGAATTGCGGAGTACGATATTAAGGTCTCAAGTGATATATGCAGAAATATACACGAAACTGGAAAATGGCATTACAGAGAAGACATTTTAATAG
>JABFQL010000021.1:0-14392 GCA_022816945.1 Triteleia sp. ZL-2020
TTTGTTGTTTTTGTTTTTTTTTTTTTTTTTATCACACAAGAGCGCATGCGCTCTCCGTCGCTCTCTTGCGCGCGGGCAGATGTATATGTGAGAGAGAAAATATATATATATATATATATATATATATATATATATATATATATATATATATATATATATATATATATATATAAAATTACATTGGTAGGCAATTTGACATTAGGCAACTTGTCACTCATCCATATATATATATATATATATATATATATTGGTTGAATTTATAAAATTAAATGCTGTAATTATTGCGTAATAATTGTAGCCTCGGAACGAAAAAGGGCACTTGTACGAGAACGACTGCAAAAGTATTGTACAGATCGTGGAATTTGTATGATAATTAAGTGGCTCGAATTCAATTTTAAAAAATTTATAATATTTAGATTATAAAGACGTATATTTTTTCTATTTGATAATTTTTTTTGCATTATTCCCGGTAATTATAAATCAATTTACATACTTCTTTTTTTCTTAAATACCTTATAAGATACAGACACTTTTATGACATAAAAAAAGATGATAAAAAATATGACGAATAATTATTATTTAAGAAAAAATTTCTACCGACTATTTTAAATCCAAACTAATAATAAATGTTATTAATATAATTTATGTTATGTTATTTTTATGTACTGTGATTATAGTTTTTAAATTTCTTCTTGTTTCTCCTATATATGAACTATTGCAACTTTTACAATTTATTTTGCATACAATGTCTGTTTTTTGTTCTTTGTGTAATGAATCTTTGCTTTTTTTCGACTATTAAGTTTAGTCTGTTAGGTATTTTGTTGAAAAGATCCAAATTATAATCTTGAAAACTATTTTTAATGTGTTGTTAGATTTTTGAGTAGTGTGGTAAGCAAATGAATTTTTTTTGTAGTAGGTTAGTTCTTTGTTTATTAATTTTTAATTTTATTAATTTTATTTATTCTGATGTTTATATGCTTTTTGATAAATTTCGTAGGATAATAATTTTCTGTAAGAACATTTTTGACTAAATTTATGTTATTTGTGTTGAATTGTTGGTCAGATTCAAAATTCAAAATTCCTTTATCGATTTGGTTATAGACCATAGCTTTTTTTGTTGTAGTAGATGGTTAGATAATAAGTTACACATTGTACGTGAAAATATACTTTTGCGGTACCAATTAGTTATTAGTTTGTTATTATGTCTCATAACTGAGATATCTAAAAAATTATTATTATTAAATTATTTTAATTATTATAATTATAATTATTAAATTATTTTTTCTACTTCCATAGTGAACTGTAAATGGCTTATATAAAAATTGAGTATAAATATATCCAATATACCTTGAGTATCCATTTTCAACATATCTGTGGTAACATTTCAAGTATGGTAGTTTGTATATTCAATATGTTTCTATATCTCTCATAGATAAGTCTGCGAAGATAGGGGAAATGGATTTTCCCATGGGACATCCAGTTGTTTGTTTGTAATATTGATGGTTAAACGAAAAATATGTATTGTGAAAAATGAATTTTACTATATCAATCAATGTATCAAGTGGTAAAAAAACAATGTATTTTGAAAATAATTATATATATGGAAATAATTTTTTTCTATTGCTTGTATAACAGGAACTTGTGTAATATTGGTGAATAAAGAAATCACGTCAAAAGAAATCAGTATTTAATTTTTTGGAACTTTGAAAATAATAATGTTCTTTTTCAGTTCTATAGAATTTTTAACAGTATATTTGGATTTAGGGATAAAGTTGAATAACGATAATTATTCTTTATATTTTTTATCGTTCTTTTATATCTTATCGGTAATTATATCTCAAAAAGTCTGCAGGAAAAAAATTATTTGATTCACCTCGGGAGCGGACAAAAGTGGAACTAGAGGGATAAAAAGTTCACTTTCGTCTTCTCCCTCGGCCAATAAAACAACGTATGCACCTCAGGCGTCGGAGATGCCCTCGGTAATAATATACTATAAATTGATTCATAATTATCGGACATATCGCGAATTGAATTGGAACAACTTATTAAAAATGAATTCTAAAGAAAGGAAGTTTTTCGGTTTTATTTCATTAACTATTGATCTGACAGAATTGTGTGAAATACAATAAAAGATGCGCCTTTTTAATCTAAATATTGTAATATTTTTTAAAGCTGAATTCGTGCCACTTTTAATTTGTATAAAGATCCCACGATCTGTAAAATACCTCTGCAGCCCTTCTCGCACAAGTGCCGTTTTCGAATCCGAGGTTTCAATTTTACAAACTTTCTGACTGGGCAGTTAAAAAGTCGTATAATTGAATATCTGTGAGTTTTACGCAGCAAAATTGTATGAGGTGTTATTGTACAAGTGAAAACAGAAAATTTAATTTAACACAACGAAAATTTTGAAAATAATGATATTTAACCCTTTTGGACTGAGATTGAATGTTACAATATATCTCGTAATCGGATAAGCGTGATAAAGTAGTTGATATTAAAATTTTCAGCATTACAACCAAACCAAAGTATTGTCTCGTATTCTGGATGGAGGACAAATCGACAAGTGTAATGAAAAGTTCGCGTATTCCTAATTCAGCAAAAGTAGGTGACATTTGTCAAGTGCCGTACCTTGATGAGCATTATGCTGCCAAAATATTAGAATTTGATGGTAAATGAAAGTATTATAAAATGACATTGTTCTCTTAAACCCAAATAATAAAATGTATATCCTATGAACACAAGATATTCTGAAGATATACTGACAATATGTAAAATATTCTCAGGATATCATCAAATATACACGACAGTGTCATGTCAGTTCGCTGAAATCAGTATCAGTAAGATATATATTTAAATATATTTTGTTATTTGGGTACACTATAAGCATAACTTGTCAGTGATGATGTACTGATACTACAAATGTATATATATATATATATATTATAGATGATCATAAATTGTTGTACAAGTTGTATGTCGACATTCTCGGGAATGTAACTAGACCTGAGAAAAGAATCAAGAAAGCAGTAATTGTGAAACGATACAAAAAGAGAAAGGAAACAAATATGAAAGAAATTAAAAAAGTAAAACTCGAACAAGAAGATGAAGTGATTCGTATGGAAAATGCAGCAGGTTCGTTGAAATAATTATCATTTATTATGACGGTAGACGGTAGTAGTAATGGTTCTCGCAGCACAACGTTGAAATTTAATGTCCAATGTTGAAAAGGTATTTTTGTCACACCTGCACTCGAAATAGACTTTCGCGCCTCCTTGTGGTGGGCGCGAAGTAGGCTTTCGATCTCTCGGGCGCGAAAGTGACCTCTTGGGCGAGAAAGTGAAGTCATGGGCGCGAAATTTCATTTCGCGCCCACGACTTCACTTTCTCGCCCGCGACGTCACTTTCGCTCCCGCGACATCGAAAGCCTACTTCGCACCGCCCAGCACAAGACGACGCTCAAGCCTATTTCTTGTGCATGTGAGACAAAAAATATCGTAAGCAACGCGGGACGCCGCGCCAAAAATGGACCCTTTCGCGCCCTTGTTGCTTAATATACTATAAATTCCTCTAATTCATATTATTCATGGTATTGTCATTTGTTCCGTTTCTTACAGGTAAACAAAATGTAAAAGGGTTTAAAAATGTTGCAATGAAAATTGTCAAAAACGCACACGGAACAAATTTACGTTAGGCCCTGGGGCCTTATTCTGCAATCAACGTTAAAGATTAACGTTAACTTCTAAACGTTCACTTCTAATATTTTAAGTACGGATGCGTGTAGAAATTAACGTTCAAGTTTGACGTTGGCTCCAGAATAGAGCCCCTGGATACAATACAAACATTCTAAACACTAGTCCACTATTCACTATTAATTGTACGAATTTGCACATGTTCATAAACGAAGACAGAGATGTTTTCGAAACCCTAAACACTATTACTTTGTATTGTATCCAGGGCCTTACTGAGGCTATGTTTTTAAATTAACTGAAAATACTACGAGTAATAGTTGTTCATTGTCCTATGTATTAAATAAATATGTTTGTCTTTTACTGACGCAGTAATGCCAGAACTTTTAGTACATTTAAAAATACGGCGTGAATAATGACCGTGAAACAAGTGACCCGTTGAAAATAAATAAAAACGTATGAAAACATGCTGTTAAATCACATTCCTTGTTCTCTGAAGAATTCTCTAATAGCATAACATATGCTACAATACTCAGACAACCATTGAATCCGCAGTTGTAACGCAGCGGTATCGCATACGAACACTTTTTTACAACACAGGCATCTCAACCTTATCGCAGGTTGTGATATCTTTGTGTTAGCGTTGCGATACGTTTCAAATGTAGTCGCGATATGTGTAAAAAATTTTACATATATGCCATTTTTGAACATATAGGTACATTTTTTACATATAAGTAAAACAAATTTGAGATAATGAAACTAGGAATCAAAGCTAGCAAAAGATATCGCAACCTGTGATAAAGTTAAGATATTTCCGTCTCGAGAGATTTTGTTGCGCTTGCGTACAACATTGTTTACGCCTGCTTTGTAAAAGCTTAACGCATGCGATACCGCTGCGTTACAGTTGCGAATTTCATGGTTGACTGGGTATCCTCAAGATAGCACAATATCCCAAGAATATTGTGGCAATGTCATATGATATATGTATTTATACGGTTTGAATTTTATGTCTAATTCTAAATTACTCGGCGATACGACGGGCATTACTCAGTAACGTACAATCTGTTTCGTGTAATAAGAATTGTCATAGACAAAAATGATACGTGTTCAATTTCAAAGAAAAACTTAATTTAATGATAATATGTATTGTTTACATATAATGAATAATAATAATAATAATAATAATAATAATAATGAAATCAATGTACTAGGCACCCTGAAAGATTCTAAACCATTTGAGAAATGCGTTCAAGAACCAAGCACTTCGAAGGAAAACGTGCCTCCGATAAATGAACGTGTCAATGTAACCAGCGAAGAGAGTAACGTGAAAAAAACAAAACATTTTCTTGATAAAAACAAAGAAGCTGTAAAACAAATTGTTGCCGAAGAATCTGTTGAAGTAAATATATATAAATATATAAAATAATGTATTGATGAGAATGTAATGAACGCCGATTCTATGAGTACAAATTTAAATGAGCCTGTGACATTGTCCTGCTGGTCTATGCTGTAAGAAAGAGTGTGAGGTGAGATTGAAATTGAACGTTCTCATTAAGTGTAATGAATCAGATAACGTTTAGATTTCAGTCTCAGCTGAGATTGTTTCTTAGAGAATACAGTCTGATCACCTCAGCAGCCGAGATCTTATCGAAACATACCCGAACAGAACGAAATGTCCAGCGGACATTTCTACGTTGGAGAAACGTTCTTCATACGTACGTAAACGTTGAAATAACTTTCTACAAACATAATTTATATCAGACGTTTTTAGAACGTTTGTTAAACGTTTGTTCTGTTAGGGTATACAGTTTTTAAAACTCATACTCTGTATATATTGTTTTGAAGATATCGTTTGTGTTATTGCAATATGCGTGAATATGCTTGGTCAATATAGAACAGATATGATAATTGTAACAGTAGTAAAGGTATTGCATACAACATGCAATATAAAAAGAAGTAATTCTTTATAATCCGAATATATAACTTATGATTTAAAAAAAGCATGTTCAACCCGTATCCGGCTGAGTTATTTTAGTAACACAATTAGCTAAGTTGAGTCTGTCGGACTGAAGCTAGGGAATACTTAATAAGTAAATACTATTTCCTAAAATAAACGTTTATGTGCATTGTATAATAAAAAAAGCAGGAAAAATAAGAAATATATTGGAAATCATATTTTCTTCTAAGATGTTGGATGTCTCAAATTCGCAGTATAGTTAATTGCTTCAGAATCAAAAATTGGACCGTGGAACGTTACTACGACCTTCAGTGTGCGAGGTTCGAACGGTCACTACGCCTTCGTGCTATATTGTTATACATGAATTCATAAAATTTCATAAAAATTCATAAAAATTCTCACTAGGAGAATGAAACGTCAGCAACGTATAACAATAAAAAGTTTTAACAACATTCATCTCAGAAGAAGAAATTATTTCCTCTTGCATTCCCCACGGTCCAATTTTTGATTCTGAAGCAATTGGAAATAATATTGGAAATAATATTTAAAGTTTACAAAATAAATGAGTTCTACAGACTCACGTTAGCCGGATAAGGGTTAATCCAGCATAATTAATTTATCATTACGTATGCTTCAGACGAATGTCAGAAATTTAAATGTATAATACAAGTGTAGGATTAATTGTGGTTAAAAGAACGGTATTTCTAATTCAATTTAATACGATCTTTGCTTCCGGGAAGCTTTCTTGAGTAAGAATTCGTGAAAGGTATCAGGCAAAATGCGAACTTACCTTTTTAAGTTGATTTGATACTTGAACGATAGATTTTAATGCGCTTATCAAATGTGTAAAATAGATTTTTTAAAAATCCATAATTATTTAACTTATAAACAATTTAGTTTTTATGCATTTTTTAATTGAAAAATAAATGTCTCTTAAAAGGATCGATATAATTTAGTGCTTGCAACGGCATTTTGAGGGGAAAACAATATATTTTAAGTTAAAAAATAAAAATATAAAAAAAAAATTATTTATCAATTGTTTCTATTGCAAAATAAAATGTAAAATGAAAATAAAATGTGTTCTACGCCTTTTAAAAATGTCTAACAAAAACCTTTTTAAAGCTAATTTAATTTAAATTTAGAATCCGTTGAAAAAAGTTAGGACACATTAATACATAAAAAGTTATTGCTATTTATCTGAGCGCGGTGCAATGTCGCGACGCGGGACGCGCGCCGTAGCTTACCAGTGTTGATGCACGTATTTCGTGATTTCGAAGAAATCAGAAACAATAATGATTGTTCTCGTGAAAATGATTGGCGCAAAAAACGTGCCGCGACTCGTTTGGACCGACAAGCTACGCCGCGCGTCCTGAGCCACAACATTGCACCGCGCGAAAAAAATAGCAATAACTTTTTATGTATTAATGTGTCCTAATTTTTTTCAACGGATTCTAAATTTAAATTAAATTAGCTTTAAAAAGGTTTTTGTTAGAAATGTTTAAAAGGCGTAGAACACATTTTATTTTCATTTTACATTTTATTTTGCAATAGAAACAGTTGATAAATAAATTTTTTTTTAAATTTTTATTTTTTAACTTAAAATATATTGTTTTCCCATCAAGATGCCGTTGCAAGCACTAAATTATATCGATTCTTTTGAGAGATATTTATTTTTCAATTAAAAAGTGCATAAAAACTAAATTGTTTATAAGTTAAATAATTATGGATTTTTAAAAAATATATTTTACACATTTGAAAAGCGCGTCAAAATCTATCGATTAAGTATCAAATCAACTTAAAAAGGTAAGTTCGCATTTTGCGAACAATGATACCTTTCACGAATTCTTACTCTCTTATTTCGGATTCGAATCTCGTTAAGTACACTGGAATGTATGTTCATGCAGCTTGTCTTGATGCAACCGCTCTGAGGCTACACAACTGTACACCTGCAACGAATTTCCGCAATACATTTACGGCGCGCAATTTGAAAAGTGCAGTTAAAAATTTTTTTTATTTTTAATTAAAGCCATTGTATATTATTGTAAAATGAAAATCGTTAAAAATGGAATGTTTAATAATGCGTAATTAATGAATGAAGAGATAATTATTGCATAAGAAGAAAAACAATGCAAGTACACCCGAAAGCCGTTCTAGTAGCTATGTTTTGCACAATAAAATGATTTATTGACTTTGTAAATTGTCACTGCTAATTGAAAGAAAAAAGCTCAGGAATCGCATTACAAAAACAAGTGTCTTGTACGAAGACACTTTTCGTATCTTAGACACCAAAAGTGTCTTAAGATGATTCCTGAAGCAATTTTGTTATAAAACGTCTGCAAGTTCTGCAAGAATATTTGAGTTCATTTTATAAAATACAGGTATACTTGTCAATTCTCTTAATTAAGTAGATTTGACTGATATGTATTGTTATTGAAAAAAAAGTTAAACAATTTGCTCTCGAATTACGGGGGTTTCTGATGTGGAGCTGGTGTTCCAAAACGATTTTAATTATTTTTATTTAGTAATAAAAATTAAATATATCATAAATTGCATTATCCCACAGATAAGAAATATTGTAATGATTTTTGAATGGTATAACATTTAACTGTTTAATATTTATAACAAAAGATAGTATCTCCGTGAATCTAGAACTGAGGAATCTGATTCTTCAGTTCTACTATCACGGAGTTAGTGTCTTTTTCATTTATATTGTTTATATTGAAAGTAATATTTTCTAAAACTTATTAACAATTATAGGCTGAGTAAGTGCCCCTGTTCGTTTCTCCACTTCAAAAACTCGGGTAGTAACTTCGTAATTTTGGAATTTTATTTTACAAAATTGAGTCTATCGGACGATTGTATGAATATGAGAGAATGTGTGGGTTACTTTATTTTGAGAATGAAGCTTGCATTTTTGTTTAGGAAGCAAACCCGTTTTTGTAAACAAAGACGCCTGAAGAATCACATTAATGCGAGACACCTGTTTTTCTAGTGCACATGCAATAAAACGTATTGATGCATATCATGGAGCACACTTTTGTTTCAAATTTAAAAAGGTAATAATACCATATGTGTACTGACACAAAAAACATACAAACACAAAACAAGTATAAAAATTCAACACGACAAATCGTACTTTAAGCACGCGCAACGATCATGCGATATGTGGTAACGCTTTATCGGAGCAATTAAAGTACTTATCTGTCAAAATAATCAGACACGTAAATGCATATCACATGGTGAAGAATTAATGTTTATTAGTTGTTTTGAAGCAACCAACATCCCATAAAAACTAACCTACCATGATAGCAACAACAACGCCACTAAGAATACTAAAAAAAACAAAAACAAACACCACGCGATTCCGACACAGGAATTTCCACACAGTACTTAGTTGGCGTAAAAGTTCTCACAAAAGTTTCGTGTTGCGTGCGCTTAATGTACGGTTCGTCGCGTGGGATTTTTATAGTTGTTTTGTGTTTGTGTATGTCAGTGCATGTGTGGGATTTCGTCACATTTTGAACTGGAAACAAAAACGTGTTGCATGACCTGCGTCAAAACGTGTCTGTTTTATTGTATATGATTCCTTACTTTTATTTCTTTTCTTGTGTTGTTTTTTCAATTTGGAATGAGAATTAATAAAGTCATTACATCTTTTTATTGTGCAATAATTGAAATACAAATTAATAATAAGAGTAAAATTAGATTCTTTTTATTAGAATTTTAACAAACGTTTAACATTTATTAGGAAAGTTAGCGGTGAAAAAGAAATAGTAATTGTACGATGCACATGATGAAATTAGATAATATGAAAAATATAAATCTTACTGAAGTTTCATGAAACACAATAGCATGATGATATTTCATGAAATTGTACAACTATTTTTCAAGAAAAATCATGAATTGTCATAAAAATGTCTAAAATATATCTAAATATGAGTTATTATGAAAGATCATCAAAGAATTTGATTAGTATGTTACACTGTAGTAATGTTTAGAAATTTTAATGGAATCGTATGAACTGTTATAAAATTAATCAGATTACATGTAAAATATAAGTCTTAATGCAATTTTGTACAAACATTTTTAATAATAATTTAAATTGGCCTTGTCAAAATGTTGCCTGGAATTACGTCTTGTGAAGTATTGCGTGAAAATAAATACACGTAAGAGAGGAATTATGAAAACAGAAAATAATAATTAAATTATAAGTAATAATGTAAAAAAAGAAAACAAAATGAAGCAGTTAATGTTTTTTCGTCACACATGCTCGAAAAGTCGTTTTTATCTCCCTCAATGTCGGGGAGTAAAATCCTGACTTTTTACTCGCACTTGCGACGAAAAATATCGTTTTAAATTCGGGGAGTAAAACGGCGTTTTACTCCCTTGTTGCAAAATGTACTATTTCGTCACACGTGCACGAGACCCACCATTATGCTTCCTTAGGAGTTTTATAAAACACAAGTACACATTGTAATATGAAAAAGTAGTTGTAAAATTTAACGAAATTGTGTAATAGTATAATTTTTTTTTGTCACACGTGCATGAAAAGTGCTACTTTTTATACCTCTTTAGCGGCCGTAAATTAGCACTTTTTAGTACGCGGACTAAAAGTACTTTTTTTTGCCGCGGACAACAAAGTGCACTTTTAAATCCTAGGACTTACAAGTAGCTACTTTACAATCCGCTAAAAAGCAATAAAAAGTAGCACATTTGCATGCCCTTGTGATAAAAAATGTTGTTTTCCTTGGTACAAAATATACTATTATTGAATTTCAGTACAATTTGTAGTTGTCATACTATCTGATTAATTTCATAAAAATTCATATTATTCTGTTCAGTTATTTTTAGACATTTCAATAATAAATAATACAAATGTTTTGATTTATATAATTCATTTTCATAATAAAATTCATGACTATTCATGGAATATATTTGTACAAATATTAATGATTTTTATGTGAAACTTTACGAATATCGTGATGCTTTTTCTTTGTGTTTCATAATAAAAATTCTATTATCAAATACTATGCGCCTTTATACGGATTTTCAGAAAAGTCCAGTGTGCAGTAGAATATAATTAAACGTGTTATATAAAAATATAATATGAGTCTTATAAATGATAATAATTTGCAAAACCTGTATTTCATAGACCGAGCTAAAGAAGGGAAGTGGCATCTTCATAAGCAATGAAAAACTTGCACTGTTCAACAATCAATATTCAAATAAACCTCGATTACTTGTGATAAATCTTTTAAAAACTGTATTGGATGATAAAATTTTGAAAAAGAGCACAGCAAAAGGTCAACGAAAGAACAGTAATTTTAAAGCAATACCGCCAAACGTTTTAGAAGCTATTCATTGTGAGTATTAATTGTCGTTATACGCCCGCATACACACACATACACACGCACGCGCGCACGCGCGTGCGGAAACATATGCATGCACAAACACACACACACACACACACACACACAAACGCGCGCGCACACATACGCACGCACTCGATTCAACAAAGTGCAAAAAGATGAGGTGTAGAAAATCTTGAGTCGAGTGTACATCTGTAGGTTTCAATAATAATTTGTTGACATTAACCATAAACTTCTTTTTAGATTACGCAATTACGAATGCTTCACCAGCATTAACAACGGCAGAAATAAATAGAACCATAAATTTACATTGCCAAGAGTTGAGGAGACCTAGAAGAGAAAGACGTTAAGGAAAAAAAAGAAGACTGTGAAGAAGCAACTGTAAAGAAGAAAGCGAAGTCGCGATGAAAGGCAAAAATAAAGACGCATGTGTAAAAAGATGTTTAATGTTTCGCATTAATATTTAGATAGAGATACAGATAAGTCAAAACCCGCGTTAATTCAGCAATTACAAAAATAGACATTGTCTTTCATTTGGCGTTAAATGAAGGAAGAAAAAATGTTTAATTGTTCTTGTCATGGTTTTGAACCATTTCAATTGGAATGTACTATTTCAGCACAAGAACGAAATATAAAAATAAACGATTAATATTATGTTCGTTAAAAAGAAAGTATGACAAATATAATTTCCCTGTCTATAAAGTTTGTGTAATGAACATGTTGTAACTAACTATGTACACTGTCCGGCACACGACTGACTCCTGTGCTGAACGTTAGGAAATTATAATCCTTGCGGAATAAGAAAGAAAAATGAAAGACCAATTTCGTTTGTTTTATCCTTGTTTATTATTAGCGTGTACAATGTTTTATCATTCAGCACAGGACTCAGTCATGTGCCGGAGAGTAAGCAGTCGTGTCAAATAACATTTTTTCACATGAATATTTAGAAATAGATATAAATACGTCAAATTCCGCGTTAATTCTGCAATTGAAAAAATAGATATTTTATTTCATTTTGCGTTAAATGAAGAAAGAAAAGAAAATGTTAAACTGTTCTTGTCATGGTCTTGAACCATTTCAATTGGAATTTAGTATTTCAACACAAGAACGAAATATGTAAGTAAACGATTCACATTATCTTCCTTAAAAAAAAAGTACGACAAATATACTTTACCTGTCTATAAAGTTTGTGTTGCTAACATGTTGGAACTAACTATGTACAATGTCCGACACACGACTGACTCCTGTGATGAAGGGTAAAAACTTGTAAACATTGCGGTATAATAAAGAAAAATGAAAACTAATTTCGTTTGTTTTATCTTTGTTTATTATCAGCGTGTACAATTTTTTATCATTCAGCACAGAACTCAATCATGTGCCGGACAGTAAACAATCGTGTCAAATTTTTTCCGTGTACGTAGAGTGAAATGTACAAAACTAGAATCATTCTTGTCACAGTCTTGAACCATTTCAATAAGGATTTAATATTGCAAGTAAATAACGCAGTATAAAGGCAAAAGTATTAAAATTATGTAAGTTAAAACGGAAATTAGGGAGATATACGTTACCTGAAAAAAATTTTTGTTATAAAAATGTACGGAAATACAAGACATAGATAAACTAAGAGGATACTTATTATTAACACAACTGTAAAATCACCATTAATGTTACAATTTATAATCTTTCCACCACAATAATTGAAACGAACAGCTTTTTATTTCTCGATGAGACACTTGTAACAGAGTATAGATAATCGATTAATTCATAACTATTCTCAGTAAAATAATCGAAAAAATGCAAAAAAGAATGAAATGTCATAATACGTGCAAAACATAAATTGTTCACTATTGAAGTTGTGAAGAATTACATTAAATACAATAATCCTGTATGCACTAGTAAATCATAAATTAACCTTGAAAATGTACAGGTTCCACTTAAATCCACACAATTTTTCAATGCAAGCACATTTTTATCAATTGTCTAAATAAGAGAACAGTGTACAGGCATTGTTTTCAGCATCGTTAAAATCAAAAAGTACACATACAAACCTAGTTCCGATAAATCGCACAGTCCTTCGATGCTGTCGAAAGTTGCTAATGATACTACATTTTACTATACGTATAGCAATTGTAATAAGGGCAGAAACGAAAAAATTCGTTCATTTCTCAAGTGAATTAATATGTGCATGTACAAATGAACGAACCGTTATTGTGCAAAGAAATATTTTTACAGAGCTAACTGCGGATCACCTTTGTTCTTTAACAATAACGCAGTTGGATTAACTTACGATCTAAACACTGCTTACACATTTCTCAATGGACATTAGACATAAGTCGCCATATTGTGCCGGAATGAAATACGATAAGCAAAATATGTTTAGCACCGCAGATTCCTGCGTATCGTTTGTACTTGTAAATAACAATGTTTGTATATGTAAAATGTCTGTAATGGATAGGTCTGTTCACGACTGAGCAGCGGTGTGCAGTAAACCCATAAGCCGTAGTTAGACGCATCAAGTTGTTCAGTTTAAAGTGACAGATAATGTACCAAACATTGGTCAATGTTTATTAAGAGAACAAGCTTTAAACATTGTTCGTGCAATATTTCTTTGCTTCTAATGGTTTTTTATTACTGCATACACGCATTAATTCTATTCAGAATTGAACAATGAAACAATTATTGCAACAAATTGCAAAAAGGCAGGCACAGTATTAATATCCAGCCCTCCTGCCTGCTTTCGGTGCCAGCCTTTCGCCAGCCTATCGCCTGCTGTTAAAAGAAGGCAGGCACGCTATTAATATCCAGCCTATTTGCCTGCCTTCATGCCTGCCTATCGCCAGCCCATCGCCAGCCGTTAATAGAAGGCAGGCACGCTATTAATATCCAGCCTTCTTGCCTGCTTTCGTCCCAGCCTTTCGCCAGCCTGTCGCCTGCTGTTAAATGAAGGCAGGCACGATACTAATATCCAGCCTACCTGCCTGCTTTCATGCCTGCCTTTCGCCAGCCTTTCGCCAGCCTATCGCCTGCTGTTAAAAGAAGGCAGGCACGCTATTAATATCCAGCCTACCTGCCTGCTTTCATGCCTGCCTTTCGCCAGCCTATCGCCTGCTGTTAAAAGAAGGCAGGCACGCTATTAATATCCAGCCTTCCTGCCTGCTTTCGTGCCAGCCTATCGCCAGCCTATCGCCTGCTGTTAAAAGAAGGCAGGCACGCTTTAATATCCAGCCTTCCTGCCTGCTTTCATGCCTGCCTATCGCCAGCCTATCGCCTGCTGTTAAAAGAAGGCAGGCACGCTTTAATATCCAGCCTTCTTGCCTGCTTTCGTGCCTGCCTTTCGCCAGCCTATCGCCTGCTGTTAAAAGAAGGCAGGCACGCTTTAA
>JABFQL010000022.1:0-14383 GCA_022816945.1 Triteleia sp. ZL-2020
AGAACTCTATATTCGTTGTAGTTCCTCCTTAGCGCCATCTGTGAACTCTTCCGAGAACTCACATTAGTCGATAAGTCGATCAGAAAGAATTTGTATACCTGCGGAACCCAACCGCGCAGCCGCTCGCGAAAGGCCCTTTTCAGCGCGCGACACTGTTGGCTTTGACGAGCGAAAATCACATGAACGAAGTCCCCTATGGTAAAACGGCTTTGGGGCAATAAACTACATACTATAAAGTATCGAAAAACGTATAATTTGAAAAATCGATTTTTTTGAACTTCCAAGCTGTAATACCCCCTTAACTGCTGAACTGTTCTGAACACACCTTGTATTTAATGTATCAAATATATGTTCAGCAGTTTAGCTAGGGGATAAATGTAAAATATTAAACCAGGAAATGGTAATTGCAGCTTTATGTATTGTAACGTGCGTTTATTAGGCCTTGTGCAGTGTCGTTTCTATTTTGTCTTGATCTTGTATACGAATTATGACAATACTAGTAGAAATTGATCGGGCTGTCATCGGGTTGTAACGCCGGGCGTTGGAATGGACCCGACCGGGGGACGTCACCCGATCGGGCCCATACCAACGCCCGGCGTTACAACCGGATTACAGCCCGATTACTTTTTACTAGGGAATAAATTCACAAGAAACAGAAAATGTATACAATGTGGGAAAACGGAACACACTCAGAGAAATATATCGTTAAACTAATAATCTTAGATTGTAATTTTAACAATCTGTGGATTGTGATTCAATCAACCAATCAAAGCAGCGACTTTAAATGTAATCATTATTTTAATTGGATGACCTTAGTAGAACATTGAGTTTTATTGGCTGTTACTTAGCAATCCACAGATTGTTATATTTGCAATTAGGGATTGTTAGTTTAACAATCTAATTCTATGAGTGCATATCGATAGATTGTAAAACTGGAAAAAATTAATGTTTAATTTTGAATAACGTCTAAGATGATGGACAATTTCATTATGTCTGTGATATATTCATTATATTTTTTTTTAACAGCAAACTCAATATATTAATGTTAGTTGAATAAATTTTACACATTTACGAGACATCCTAATAAAAGCCGTATTTGTTAGTCGAAGCGTCGAACATTAAATAAAATAAAATTTTTCAAATTTTAAAATCTGTTTCAAATCATTTGATCGTTAATGCAGCAAGGAATTATACTTTAATAACATACGTTATTTAGTATTTCTAAATAATCTCTTATAAAACTAATAAATTCATTGTATTAAATGATTACTCGTTTAAAAATTTTCAGAGAAGTATGCAGAATCTGAAGAAGTCAAGAAACTTCAGGAAATTATGGCCAAGGAGGCGAAATTTTACAATTTCAACATAAACAAACAGAAATACAAAACTATACGGTCTCCAACATTCAGAAATTCACCGTATCGTTTGGACAAGCGCTATAAATATGTAGCAAAACGATAAACTGGACACATTGACTCACTATGAGCCCTAGCGTCGTGGGATTACTATTGATCGGAATCATCGTTAATTAAGCAACCACAAATATGAATTTATAAATGACAAGATATTAAAAATATTGAGTTAAGAATTTATTCTTAATACGTCAACATGTTTTCTTGCTTGTGTCAAGATTGTTTTTACTCAAATTAGTTTTTTTTTAGTTTTATTATGTTAATTCTGTTGAACAAAACCTGAACAAAATTCTAACATTTTCTTCTTTTATTTTTAAATAAATTTGTTGCTTAGGAATTATAATTTAAGTAAAAGCATAATCTTGAATCAAACATCAAAATTTTTTTCATTGCACGAAGCAGTTCACCTTTAAACATCATTAGTTATATACATTTAGGATCAACAATGAATTCATACGTTTGTCAATATTGCTTGATTGCGTATGTAACACTTTCGCTTGTAAAATTTTGTTACAAGGTAAACGTTCCAATTATCGATCAGTTAAGAATATGGTCTCTGTAAGGTACCACTCATTAAAAATTGATTGTGTATCATTGTCACTCTAATGAAACTGTTATTTATTGGTAAATGGTCAATCATTGGGACATTTACTGTATTTAAATGTGATATGCACCTGAAAATGTATAAATTGTATATTATCGACGTATTCTATAGTATAATTAAACAAATGTAGTATAAATATAGTCTATTGATTGTGATAATATTTATACAATTAAATGTATTATGATTTATTGAATATTATAAAGACTGTTAATAGACATAGTTATTTGTGTATTATTTATTGTATTAATAGCTGTAACTGTCTAGTAAACCATATTTTTACTTATCCTATTTATTGTTCTAGGGAAATAAGGTTTTCATTTAATTTTTAGGATCTTCCCAGAAGTTCCTAAAACTATAAAATCCAATAAGCTAAAACTTTATAGAATTTTATTCTGTTTACGTTTCTGACTTATTGTTAGTTTACCAATAAAAGACTATAACGCCACCCATAATAATCCATACATGCAGAAAAATATTCCATAAAAAATTACTGAACTAGACATTAAAGTATGGATAAGCTAAAGAATACATGAGAAATTACTGAACTTTTCAGTAAATTTTACCGAAATGTTCGGTAAATTATACTGAAAAGTTCAGTAATTTCTCATTTATCCTTTAACTTATCCACACTTTACTCTCTAGTTCAGTAATTTTTTATGGAATATTTTTCTGCGTGTAAACCCGCGCAGAAAAAATGACCGTGGCTAGAACCGTGGGCACAGCGCTACCCACGGTTTATGCCACGGTTTATGCCACGGATAATGTCACGGATAATGTCACGGATGCCACGGTCTTTACCTCGGCAGCCACGGTCTCTGCCGCGGTTGCCACGCCGTGGGAGAACCGTGGGCTTTGGACAAATGCCACGGTTTCCCCACGCTGATCGTAGTCACGGTACCAGCCACGGTACCAGCCACGGTACCAGCCACGGTACCAGCCACGGTACCAGCCACGGTACCAGCCACGGTAGTAGCCACGGTACCGGGCACGATTGCTCACCAAAAAAAAATTCTATCGAAGAATTGAACTTTTGACCTGCCGGTTCATAGTCAAGCGCCTTCGCCACTGAACCGTCAATGATTCTTGAAACATTGTGGAACTTATTGGTTTTATCTATCATGTATAAAGATATTTATGAGTAAATCCAATAAGTTCCACAATGTTTTCAAGAATCATTGACGGTTCAGTGGCGAAGGCGCTTAACTATGAACCGGCAGGTCATAAGTTCAATTCTTCGATAGAATTTTGTTTTGGTGAGCAATCGTGCCCGGTACCGTGGCTACTACCGTGGCTGGTACCGTGGCTGATACCGTGGCTGGTACCGTGGCTGGTACCGTGGCTGGTACCGTGGCTGGTACTGTGGCTACGATCAGCGTGGGCAAACCGTGGGATTTGTCCAAAACCCACGGTTCTCCCATGGCGTGACAACCGCGGCAGAGACCGTCGCTGCCGAGGTAAAGACCGTGGCATCCGTGGCATTATCTGTGGCATAAACCGTGGGCAGTGCTGTGCCCACGGTTCTAGCCACGGTCATTTTTTCTGCGCGGGAAATCCAATAATATGACAATTTCGTTGTATTGATTATTGTTAGGAAACTATGTATGTCTTATACATTCTGTTTCTATAATGTATGTAAACTATAATAAAGTAATATTTAGATATGTATTAAAAACATCACTACATTTATAATATAAAAATAAAATGTCACAATTCAAAATACAATTAAGAAATATTATATAACAGTACGAGGATTCTTGTTTTATGTGAAAAAACATTATATAAACAGATATTTATATAAAATTAAAACGTAAATGCAAACGACAAAGTAAATGATATATTTAAATATATTTACGATGTTGCGCTGGAACCACTAAAACGTAACAAAAAGCTTCTTAGATCGCGTTAACCTGTAGTACTTTGTCGTAGGAAGGTTTTAGTTTTACTTAATCAAATGTATATTAGACTCTAAAACGTTATTCACCAGAACCAGGTTTTACAATGAAATACTATGTACAACTCACTCGCACGTACTTTAACAACGAATAGTGTAGATTATACTGAGAAAAATATTTAGGACAAAATTACTAATTACTTTTATGCGAAATTACTATATTTTTCAGCAGTGTTGGGACATAAGCGAAAAGTGGTCCATAAATACTTATAAAATACAATAAATTGAGTCACATTCTTATTGCAATATGAGCGAATATCAAATAAACACTAGAATATCCTTATTGGAATTGATGAATTCTTATAGAATCTTATAATTTTGGGAACTGCTGTGTTAGTTTCAGTAGATATTGATGAAGACCTTTATTTTTCTTTAAATGAAACAGAAGACTTATTCAAGTTATTAACAATATTATATTTATTATATGCAATACAGAATAATCGTGAATTTAAATTGTAAAAAACTGTCAGTTCTAAATTAGTTAGATTTTCTTTTCCGTGAGTATATTCAGCATTCTTATTTGACATATCATTTTCTTGGCTTAAGAAGGATTTCACTAAGAAATTTAAACTTTCTTTGTTGACGAGAAATATTTCTTGGCAAAATATTAAAACTAATTTCGATTTGGACGATCAATTAATGCTTTGTTTTTTGTGAAATAGTATTTTTTGCCTCCAATGGATATTTTTTAGAACCAAAATATCCATTCTTCGACATTTGTATCGCTGAGATCACTGAATTTTTTTAAGTGTTCCGAAATTATCTAAATTTTCATGAAATTTTCCGAGAAATTATATTCACTAAGGCATTCAAACATTTTTCAATTAAAAGAATCTATATTCAGATTATGGCAAGAAGATCTCCGTTCGATCAAGTGTTTCTTTTGATTCCAGTGTCTAGCGCACTATACATAATCTTTCGTCACCACACGGTACAGCGATTATTATAAATTTCGAAAGCAATCATTCACAATTTAGATTTTGAACTGTATCAATAAAGGTGATTAACATAGTTTTTACTTTTAATGTCGTTTGTGATTAATAATCATATAATAAATTTATGTAATTTAATTTGTAATTTCTATTTAAATATTTAGAATTATACAATCAATTAAAATTTGCCTTCATTCAAATTCATTAATTCATTAATTTTTCAGAATTCAACACCGACTGACAAAACTTTAACACGAAATTAATAAAAAATAAAAGATATTTCTTCAAATGCGATATCTCATTGTCACAGACTGATGCACAGAAAGATGATCTTTTTCTTGTAACGAAATGTTGTCCTCTTGTCAAAGTATTAAGAGGGTTTTCTACTTCTCATATTTTGATTGTATCTGTTTGTATCAAATCGATCGTTTTAAACGAGTATTCGGACATTTTTCGGACACTTCTGGGGTATATTGCAAAACATTCTGCTGAAAAAATGTAGATAGGAGGACCTAGGTGCACCGAGAAAAATAAAGTATGAATGATTACAACGTATACTATGGAACCTAGGACGGTAATGTCATGTTAAAAATAATGGAAAAAACGTTATATATATTAGAATGTAAATTATAAATATTATCCACATATTAATTTGTAATATTTAAAACGTGTTTTGGATAAAATAAAAATAAGTTATAACTCATACAACGTATTTTTTACTATTTTTAATGTGGTGCTACCATCATCGGTTTCATAATGTACATTGTCTGACAATTAGTCTGGGAAACATCGGGCTCAGACTTTTGCCAGACTATTTTTCAGTATGAATCCCAGACTATTGCTAGATTAAAAGTTAACGTTGAATCAATATCAAATTAAAAAAAGCATGATTCTTGGATATTATAAGTCAATATGGCTCAGTGGAGAGACCTTTGAACTATTAACCCCAGACCCGGTACAAGTAGAAAAAAGTAATATTAAAGGACCCAGCACAATTCTTATGGAGGACTGGTCCTGATGAAATTGGCTGAAATTTTAATACGATGTTCTCCTAATAGTCCTGATCAAATGTTCCCATACACAGAAAATAAAACGCATCGACGGACAATGTGCGTGACAGGGATTATCAATATCAAAGAAGTTTAACTTGTAAACGCGGATTGTCAATGCTTCGCGCGTTGATCAGCAATGCGATTCACAACGATTACTGCGATTCGCACATTGACAATCTGCGTGAAAGGCAAAATTTCTTTATGACATTGATAGTCCCTGTCACGCGCATTGTCCGTCGATGTATTTTATTTTCAGTGTAGGCACAAACATCAAAAATCAATATTTTTTGAATTATATATATTTAAGAAATTATATACGATAGTATGTACAAAAGTATATACGAACGTATGTACGAAAGTACCCTAGTAGCACAAAATATTCTCAGAATGTTCTGAGGATATCATTTCTTATCAGCAAAAATATTATCAATATATCAAAGATTATCTTAGATATTCTGAGATTATTACGGGTACACTTTAATGACCACCGCAAATAATATTCTACGAATATTGTTTATGATATTCTGAGAATATCATAAGATATTCTGAGTATATTTTTAGATTAGCTGCAAAAATTCTAAGTATTGAGATTTTTTTATGAACATTATTATTAACAATAATAATTAGTATATTATGTATTACAGCTAGACTAACTGAACGCTCGAAAAATATTCTCAGAATATGCTGATAATATTCTTAGAATATCACCAATAATATTCGAAGAATATTATTTGCCCCGGTCATGAAAATATACCTATAATATTATCAGAATATCTAAGATTATCTATGATATCTTAAAATATTATTGAAGATATTCTGAGAATGTTCGAAGTATATTATTTAATATTTATTGATATCTTACGATATTGTGTGCTACTAGGATATATAAGATCGTATCTATGAAAGTATATACGAACGTATCTACGAAAGTATATATGATCGTATGTACGAAAGTATATACGATCGTATCTACAAGAGTATATACGAATTTGTTTTGAGCTGCGACAATAGCACCGTATATACAAGAGTATATACGAAAGTAAATACGATCGTATGTACGAAAGTATGTGTGATCATATATACGATAATATATACGATTGTATGTATGAAAGTATGTACAATGCATGTAAGAAAATATATACGAACTTCTTTTGAGCTGCGGCAGTGGCACCGTATTTACGAAAGTATATACGAACTTGTTTTGAGCTGCGGCGATGGCACCGTATATACGATCGTAAATATTTTCGTAAATACGGTGCCATTTATTACGCCTTTGGTGTCGTTAGATAAGTTTTTGAAAATATTGAAGAATTATTTTTTACTTCTAAATCCAATGCGTAATTCTCGAAATATTTAACCGCAGCTCAAAACAAGTTCGGATATACTTTCGTACATACGATCGTATATACGATCATAAATACGTTCATATATACTTTGGTACATAACTAGCCAATGCCGCAGCTCAAAACAACTTATTTGTTTAAAAATAAGTTCACATGTTTATGTTTTATTTCACTTTAATGCAATTATACTGTTCCTTCTCATCAAGGTAGATACTGAATATTCAGTTCTGGATAATTAAAAGAAAATAATAAAATCAATATTTTCAAAATATTGATTTTTGATGTTTGTGCCTATGGGAACATATGATCAGGGCTATTAGGAGAACAACATATTAAAATATCAGCCAATTTCACCGGGACCAGTTTTCCATAAGAATTGTGCGGGGTTCTTTATTAGAAATCTGTTAAAATTTACAATACCAGTTTTTAATTTGATCACATCGTGTCATTCTATGTAATATTGGTATAATTTCTAAAAATTGTTTCTGTTTGGTACAGTAAAATTTATTTGACGTTGTAATAAGTTTTACCATACCAAATAGAAACAATTTTTAAAAATTATACCAATATTTCACATAATGGCACGAAGCGATCAAATTAATAAGTGGTATAGTAAAATTTAGCAGAATTCTAATAAATTTTAATATGACGTTTTTCTACGTGTAATTCATCACTTGACCGAGGAAGTTTTTTTAGTCTGGGAAAAGTTTGGGGTACGCGTTGAAAATAGTCTGGCAGTAGTCTAGGAATATTATGACATACTTTTTCCAGACTATAGCCAGATTATTTTTTACACTGAATAATGTAACGTAAAGAGTCAGGCGATATGTCGGAGCGGATAACTCTGAGATTGATTGTCAGACAGGTTGCCAGACTAATTGACAAAGTTTCCAGACTTTAACCAGTCTCTTACCAGACGCTATCCAGTTTCATGCAAGACTGTTCTGGTAGACTATGTCCAGATTAATGTCAGGCTTAGTTTTTCTACGCGGGATGTTAATTCAGTGACACTATTAATGATAATTAATTGTAATACTAATGTATGTTACATTAATAACGAATTTCAAATATAATTTATAGTATAAAAGAAATTGCAATCATACAGTTGTGACCATGAGGAACTATACAAAATAAATTATAACTTTTGGGACTTGGCTGCTTTTTATTATCAACTATTTATATTACAATATCAGCTGACGTTTCGCCCAATCTGCTTGAGCCTTATTAAAGCTATATGGAAAATACAATACATCGAATTATTTTTTGTTTGTAAAAGAGAAAGAACGAACTTACAATGATATAAAAATGTGAAAACTGTAAAACAATGACTTACCTTTCCAAATGTTATGATACAAATTGTGTTATGTCAAAAAATTTCATAATATAATTACACGTTATTAATTAAAATAAATAAATAATATTAAAATAATTAAAAATTAATAAATATGTGTGTTGACGTGTAAAGGGCGATCGTCAAAAGTTAAAAGTTCACGTGTAAAAGGCGTACGTCAATGTTAAAATAATAAATTAAAAATAAAATTAACTATAAAATTAAAGCACATATAACATTGTCATATAAATTTGACATATAAGATTGTCAAAAATTACATTCATAATATACATTAACATGGTTGTTATAACGACTAAAATCTATAAGAATATACACCACTATTTATAATAATAACTTATGGCAAGAAGTAAATATAAATATAAATGAAGAAAGAAAGAAGCTTATTAATGAATTTATATTTGTAATTGTATTTTGGTGACAGGAGTGCGAGGGTAAATGATACTCCGGAATTGTAGTTCGAATTGTTTATTTAGGTCCCGTTTGGTTCGCGCTCGACTCCAGTGTACACCCTTCGTACAGGAGGAAGTGGAGGAACACGTCGTTTTTGGTTCGCGACTTCGACCCGAATGGTCATTTTCTTTAGTTACAAATTTTATCTTTTTGTGTTACGCAGTATGTGGGGGTACGTGCATTTTTTACGGAAGGGACCAACATCTGGTCCCCAATTGCAAAGACCCAGAGAGGTGCAATAAAACAATATATTTGGAAATGTCCGGAGTTTCCATCCGCCTTATATTATCTTTTGGAAAACATATAACAATTGTACATAGAACCTTTATGACAACGCGAAGGCGGATGCAATCTCGGGACATCTGTTTACGGAAAAATAAGTGAATCTGAAAACGGAAATAAGGCGCGATTTGAAAAGAGGCTTTCTATTTTTTATAATTTAAAATGCTTTTTATTTTTTTCGATTTACGAAACAGATGGGACGCTACAGTATCAAGGCTAGAAGTGTAATTTATTTCTTTACATGTAATTAACTATGGTAGATAACACTTAAACCATCTACATCACTTCTCTCATTCATACAGGGTGGCTCATTTTAATCTTTCCAGTGGAAAAACTCGATAAATATAGCTTGAAACAAAATGTTTTTCAACTACAAAAGTTAATCATTTCAAGGGGGCAATTAAATGCCATAATCATTAACCCCCCTCTCAAAATGGTGGTGGTGGGGGCGGGACAACTTTGAAGTTTTAAATGGGAACCCCCATTTTTTATTGTAGATTCGGATTCTCCGGGAAAAAATACATAACTTTTGTTTGAAACATTTTTTGTGTGACACGTCTATTCGAAGTTACAGAGGTTGAAAGTTACGTGGATGGAAGGTGGAACCTTAGTAAAATTCGTTGATTTCTGTAAAATGTGACTATTTATTGTATCAATTCTATAAATCTTCTGCAAGGAAGCATGATTCGATACAAAAATCGAGATTTTACAAAAATCGATGAATTTTAATAAGGATCCACCTTCCATCCACGTAACTTTCAACCTCCGTAACTTCGAATACACGTGTCACACAAAAAAATATTTCAAACAAAAGTTATCTATTTTTTCCCGGAGAATCCGAATCTGCAATAGAAAATGGGGGTTCCCATTTAAAATTTCAAAGTTGCCCCCCCCTCCACCGCTATTTTGAGAGGGGGGTTAAAGATTATGGCATTCAACTGCCCCCTATTTATCGAGTTATTCCACTGGAAAGATTAAAATGAGCCACCCTGTATAGCATTGTTTCGTTTAACTATATTAATCATGTCACTAGTAATACGTTTTTTATAATTATTATGTTTGCTTAAAATTTTGATTTTTTCATAGTCTATGTTATGGTTATGTATTATTGTATGTTTCGCGAGAGGTGTATAACTTTTTGGGTCTAATTTTATATTACATTTATGTCCATATTTTCTATTTTTTAAATATCTTTTTGTTCGACCTATATAAATCTCATCACAATCATGACACGGTATACCGTATACTACACTAGATCTTTTTTCTATTTCATCTTTACCTAAAAAAGATGAAAAAATTCCCTACCCTTGAGGAAACAATTCTCTGAAAAATTTTGAAAAACTGAAAAAATCTCTGAAAAATTCTGAAAAAATCTCTGAAAAACTCTGAAAAACTCTGAAAACTCTGAAAAAACTCTGAAAATCTGTTAAAATTGGGACTTTTCAGAGGTTTTCAGAGATTTTCGGAGACATTATCTGAAGTTCATTAGACCAAAAAATTTCAGACATTTTCAGATTTTTTCAGAGTTTTTCAGAGTTTTTCAGAGAAATTTTCAGAGTTTTTCAGAGTTCCTCAGAGTTTTTCAGAGATACTTTTCAGAGTTTTTGATTTTGAAAAATCAAAGTTATTTCTCTGAAAAACTCTGAAAATCGCTGAAAAGTCCCAATTTTAACAGATTTTCAGAGTTTTTTCAGAGTTTTTCAGACTAAATTTCATAATTTTTCAGAGATTTTCAAAGAATTTTTTTCCACCAGGGTATTTTATTATATTTATTGAAAACTGTTGTAAAATTATATTTTTTACATATTATTTTTAATTTTACATGATGTTTGACTAATATAGGGAAGTGATATAGTCTTATCATCTTTACTTTTATCATTTCTATCTTTAGAAGGCACATAAGTACCTTTTTGTATTGTAATCTTTGATTGATATATTTCACAATAAAGTGAATAGGTTAGTTATTATTGATTAGAGTAGATTTGACAATTTCAAGATTTGCTATATGATATTTTTCGTGAGATAAATCAATGGCCTTATCAACCAAATTATATACCATTGCTATTTTCTGATTTTGACTATGATGAAAAAAATAATTTAAAATTCTACCAGACCAAGTTGGTTTTCTGTGCCAATTGGTGGAAATAGTGTTATCTTTTTCAAACTTTAGCGCGATATCTAAAATATTTATATTTCTATCTTCATTTTCAATTTCAATGGTAAAATTTAATCTTATATGGAATTCATTAAAAATACTTAAAATATATTTTATTTTATCAGATGGAACACTAGTAATTATATCATCGACATATCGGTAGAAAAACGGTAAATCCAAGTCTAATTTTTTAACTCATTTACTTTCCAAATGTTCCATAATTATATCTGCTAAAACAGGTGAAATAGGGACTCCCATCGCTGTACCATAACATTGTTCATAAATTTCATTATTAAAAGAAAAGGCTGTATATTCGAACAATAACTTAATTCCTTCTATAAATTGAGTTTTTGGTATATTCGTAAATTGTGAAATATCATCCCATTTTTCAGAAATTTTAGAAATGATCCAATTAGTAGGTATATTAGTAAATAATGATTTGACATCAAGAGAGATTAACTTATAATTTTGTTTTAATAAAACATCTCCAATTTTATTTTTAAATTCTAAGCTATTGCGAATGTAACTTTTTCGATGTTCGAATTTATAGGAGGAGGAACCTATTGTCGATTATAATGGGTTTTAATGGTACATCTTGTTTATTTAATTTAGGAAGCGCATAAAATTTTGATATAGTTCCATTATTACATTTGACATATTCTTTTTGTTGTTTTATTATATAATTTTGTTTTTCCCAATTATCTATTTAGTTATTAAATTTATTTTGATATTTAACAGACGGATCTTTTTAATTGTCTAATACGTTTCTTTATAATTAAGAAATTCTGTACACATATTAAAGTAATCTGTTTTATTCATGATGTCAGTAATGTTGCCTTTGTCAGCTTTAGTAATGAATATTTCTTTTTTACGTCTTTTTATAAACTTTTCTGTTTTTTCTGCTAAATTTAAAATATATTTATTTTCAATTGTAATTTTGGAACTATTCTTTCTGTTTTTTAATACATATATAAATTAATATATTAATAATATATTAATCAAACATCATGTAAAATCAAAAAAATATGTAAAAAATATAATTTTACAACAGTTTTCTATAATAATAATAAAATAAGGAAGTTTTTTGACAAATTGAAAGAAGATGAAATAGAAAAAAGATCTAATGTAGTATACGGTATACCGTGTCATGATTGTGATGAGATTTATATAGGTCAAACAAAAAGATATTTAAAAAAAAGAATATATGAACATAAATATAATATAAAATTAGACCCAAGAAGTTATACATCTCTCACGAAACATAAAGAAACACATAACCATAACATAGACTATGAAAAAATGAAAATCTTAAGCAAACATAATAACTATAAAAAACGTATTACAAGTGAGATGATTAATATAGTTAAACGAGACAATGCTATGAATGAGAGAAGTGATGTAGATGGTTTAAGTGTCATCTACCATAGTTTATTACATGTAAAGAAATAAATTACAGTTCTAGCCTTGATACAATTAAAAATATAAATTCATTAATAAGCTTCTTTCTTTCTTCATTTATATTTATATTTACTTCTTGCCATAAGTTATTATTATAAATAGCGGTGTATATTCTTATTGATTTTAGTCGTTATAACAACTATGTTATAGTATATTATTGCCGAGGGCGCCAGCGGCGCCCGAGGTGAATATGTTGTTTTATGGACCGAGGGAGGGGACGAAAAGTGGAACGAGAGGTCAATTAAATCCACTTTATTGCCCTAGGGCAATAAAGTGTATTTAATTGACCTCTAGTTCCACTTTCGTCCGCTCCCAAGGTGCATAAATGTATTTTATGAATGTAATTTTTGACAATCTTATATGTGCTTTAATTTTATTGTTAATTTTATTTTTTATTTATCATTTTAACATTGGCGTACGCCTTTTACACGTGAACTTTTAACTTTTGACGATCGCCCTTTACACGTGAACACATATATTTATTAATGTTTAAATATTTTAATATTATTTATTTATTTTAATTAATGACGTGTAATTATATTATGAAATTTTTTGACATAACACAATTTGTACCACAACATTTGGCAAGGTAGGTCATTGTTTTACAGTTTACACATTTTTATATCATTGTAAAATCGTTCTTTCTCTTTTATAAACGAAAAATAATTCGATATATTGTATTTTCCATATAGCTTTGATAAGGCCCAAGCAGATTGGGTGAAACGTCAGCTGATATTGTAATATAATTAGTTGATAATTATGATTTTCCTTTGATGCTCAATATGTTCCTGTTAAATGAATAAATCTTCACAAGGGAATGACCATGAGGAACAACACTAACGTGTGCATTGAGACTTTTTATTTTACATTAGATTACATATACATTGTAATGCTGAGCTTTCGTCTGTTAAATACAGACCTCTTCAGAGCAATCTACATAACAAATTATTATAAAAAGAATAAATAAAAATTACAGACTAAAAATACATATCTTTTATTTTAAAGTCAACAAATTCAAATGTAATATTTACCGAATCAAGTGTATTTCTCATTTATTATGTGTCGATGTAGTATGTTAAAATTTAATAAAATTTAATAATTTATATTTTAACTTTGTCAATACAATTTCACAATTTTCGTCACTATTGTTAAAAATTAATAAATTATTAAATACATAAATAATAACACATTTAAAACAACACAAGTCAATCATGTCAAAAGAAATACCAAAATGTACTGTCATAAACACTTGTTACGGCAATATATATATTTTGAATTTTGCTATACCTCTTACAAATACTCGGTCGGTAGTATATATGTTTGTAGTATTATAATCAAAACTATTATCAGTATTTTTTAAAATAAATTATGGTAAATTAGACTCAAACCATCA
>JABFQL010000023.1:0-14261 GCA_022816945.1 Triteleia sp. ZL-2020
TCATCGCCATGAAGTTCTTGATGCAAGGAAACATGAAACGGATGATATTTATTGGTATTCAATATTTTCCAAACAGTAGTCTGACTAATTCCCGCACCATGACTTATTTGTCGAGTACTGATGTGGGGATTATGGGCAACTGCAGCTAGTACCGCAATTTCATTCTGTTCCCCAGCAACTGTTCTTCGGCGGTTCCTTTTTTTTGGCTGAACACTTCCCTCGGTAGAGAACTGTTGAACAACCCGGTGAAATGAAGCGCGTGATCGTACCCCGTCTGGAAAACGTTGAGCATAAAGAGTAACAGCATCATCAAGATTCCTGCCACTTTCTCCATAAATTAACACCATTTCAATTTTCTCTTGCAACGTTATAGCCGCCATCGTAACCAGTACAGCATTCAATAAAAATTACTAAGAAATGAAGGAACCTGACTCAAAAGGGACGATGCGCACCGATTGAAAGTAGACCAAAAACTGAGGTAACCTAATTCAAGAAGTCAAGGACGGTGCGTGGCGAATGGAAGCGGACTAAAAACTAAAAAAAATGATGTGCTCCCAATCGTTGCAGACCAGGAACTGAAGAACGATGTGCATCCAATGGAAGCAGACCATAAACTGAGAGCCGAAGTGCACGCAATGGAAGCAGACCAAGGAGTGAAGATACGCAATTCAAAAAATGGTTGTTGGACTTTTCGGCGTACACAAGACGCAATCGATTTCCGATAACGTCATCTCGCAATGTTTGTTCAATTTTTTATGTTTAAAAACTTTACAAATTTTCAAAAACTTATTTTCGTTTTTTATTTTCGAACGTTTTAGCAAGAAGATCTTGGAAGAGTTATCCCTTTTTTAGCCCTATTTCATTCACTTTTGAATGTTATTAACGATGTTATAGCAATTTGAAATTTGTTCGATTTGAAATTTAAAAGTTACCCCCCCCCGCTCTCTATCAGAGGTTGGGGGGTGCTCACTCTTATCAATAGATAAGATTCTTAAAAACACCATCATGTTTTTCACCCCCTGGTGCAATTTCACCAGAATTGCGAAAAATTGTATTTTCTACGATTACAGCGCCATCTACTGGAAAACAAAAAAATGTTTCAAACAAAATCTACGTATTTTTTTGCGGAGAATCCGAATCCGCTATAAAAAATAGGGGTTCCTATTTGAAATTCGCAAGTTGAAGAGGGTGGAGGTGGCAGTTCGAGATTGGTATCATCCAATAGGCCCCTCTGAGACACACAAATTTTATTCGAAACATGTCTTAAGATAAAAAAATCACCCTGTATATACAGGGTGTTTCATCTAAAGTGTTACAAGTCAATATCTCGGAAACTACCCGGCGTACAAAAAAATGTTCCGAATGAAAGTTTATTATTTTTCAGGGGGTAAATTAATTCTGCAAAAATTAGCCCGCCCCCACTTCCCCGGGGGCGGGGGAGGGTGCAACTTTGAAAACTTAAATAGCAACCCCTATTTTTTATTGCAGATTCGGATTCTATGGTAAAAATTATGTAAAGTTTGTTCGAAACTTTTTTGCTCCACTGATAGATGGCGCTGTAATCGGGAAAAATAGTTGATTCCTTTATTCACGAGTTAAACTATCCATGTCATTATGTTTAATTATTTTTTCTTATAAAAAAGCATTTATCACGGTACTAAAATAAGACAGAGGGGGTTGTTTGTATAAAAAAATATCGCAATACGAAGATGATTACTGTATACTGAATTGCTAGTGAGTATAGACGGACGTGTTTGCTTTGTGTCGAATAAATTTTGTTTTATTTATAGACAATTAACTAATATACAATTCTTGAGTTAATACTTCTGTTACAGTGAGCGTGAGGGTTGCACTCATTCATTTTGTTGAGTTGCAATTTCAGCACAAATTCAAAATCTTGGCATTTTTTATATAAGGCGTTGTACCATAACCTAAACTCTACACGGTGCAAATTGACTGGGCTGTCTTTGTGGAATTTTTGGAATTTTTGATGCAAACCTTTCTAACGCGTTGGCAAGACTTGATTCACCTACATTTATTTTCGGATTTTGGACTGGAATTGATATTGTATTTGTTTTTTGAGTCATGGCGCAGCTTTGTACGGTTTGTCAACTATCTTGTGACAGTAAATTTTATAATTGTGACTGTTGCAAAAAAGTCATTCATATAGAATGTTCAGGCCTGGCAGCTTCTGAAATTAGATGCCTAGATTTGAAAAATCGCTCATTATTATTTTTTTGTGAGGATTGTAAAAATAATCTTAATATTTTACCGCTTTTGTTAGTCAAAATAAATGAATTAACTTCTACTGTGCTTAATCTACAAGAGAAACTGGATCAGTATGATAATGTAAAAAGCAATGATAAAAATGATGATGATATTTTGTTCGAAGAAAATAAAATTATTAATGAAATGCAAGAAAGAGAATCAGGAAAAATAATTTAATTTTATATAATTTAGCTGAATCTTATAGCGATAATTTTAATGAAAGAAAAAAAAATTATTTTGATTTAATTAAATCTAATTTAAATAAAATAAGCGTAATTGAAGATAATGAAATTGTTAATCATTTTAGGCTTGGTAAATTTTCGCGTGATTTAGAAAAGCCTCGTCCGATTAAAGTTGTTTTGAAAAGCAGTGATCATGTTATGGTTATATTGAAAAACAAAAATAGAGTATCTCTTGATTGTAAAATAAGTTCGGATCAAACTATTATGTAAAGAACTTAATTAAATAGACTTAGAATTAAATTAGATGAAATTAATAAAAATGGTAAAATAAAAACTATAAAATACTTCAAAGGTCAACCAAAAATTGTAAATATATTAAATAAGCCTTCTACTTCAAAAAACTAAAAAAACCTTCGTAAATCAACCAAACTCCAAACTCCAAACTCTAAACATATATACATTTATGTTTATTGTGTATATAATATATAATATATTATAGTTGCTTCTAATATATGTTGCTGTAATTTACGACATAAAAGTAATAATTTATAATAATTATTAATATTATTTTTTTAATTTAATTTTTATTTTATTTAATATTTAATTAATTAAATATTTAATTTAATTTAAAAAATAAAAACAATTTAAATAATTGTGTGGTATGTTACGGTGTGAAGTTTATACACGGAATTCGTTTGAGGTCACAATTTATTTAACAAAATATTGTCTACAAAACTAGGGCTAATATTACGCGGATCGAACTGATCTTTTGGCACGTGGGTCTCTGCGTAGCACTTCCCACGACGTGACTTTCCCAAAGCGCCCAGCTCGACTGATTCCTCGCACGCCGTAGCAGTACGTTCACCCACCACTTTACCACCCGAGTCAAAACAACAACTCTAGGATCGTCAAATCCCACACTCGGCCGTCCTGCTTTCTTCCCGCCCTCGGGAATCGTCATCGTTTTCACCAGCTGACCGATGTCCTTCAATTTCTTCTTCGTCTTCAGTATCGCTATCGATATAATCCACCCATGGCTTCATGGAGTCGGCGGCTGTAGTTGTTTTCCGTGGACCTTCCAATTGTCCCACCTTTGCCACTAAGTATCTGTCACCACCCAAATTTTGGATTACCTCATAAGGTCCAATGAACTTAATCGCCAGTTTAAGTCCAGGCCCCTGCTGGGTTCTCCGTATAGATACGAGGTCACCAGCTCTATAGAGATGAGGATCTTTCCTTTTCTTGTTATATTGTTTCATGTTCTCAGCCTGGATTTTTGAAATTTGATCGACAGCTCGTCGCCTTGTTTCAACACGCTTCTCTTGGTACTCCTGGATAAGTTGCTTGTCTTTTCAATTTGTCTAATACTTCTCCAGTTCCAGTCGATCGTGTCGGGTATAGCCAGATGAACTTGCTAAATGCATCCATTATCACTAACAGATGTTTATAACGTTTGCTGGTTGATGCTAATGGACCTAGATGGTCGAGATGGTACGTTTCAATCGGGATAGACCTTTTATCAATTGGCCTCAACCAGCCTTCCATTTTACCGGCCTTTTTCTCTGCCAGTATACATTCCACGCATCGCGACACGACCTTCTTCACCTTGGCGTCCAAATCTGGAATGTAATATTCCCTCTTTACCATAGACGCCGTCTTTCCAGCTCCGAAGTGGCCGTTCTCGTGAACCTTGCGAATTACCTGCGAACACATAGATTTAGGAATCACCAATTTCAAACTTCCCACTTCCTCTCGGTAGATCAACCCACCACGAATCACGTAACCTTCGCGGCCTTTGTGTTGTACGTCAGCTGTTAGGGCTTGGATTTGCGGATCATCTCTCTGGGCCTTTCGCAGACTTGGTAACAACCCTCCACGGTCTTCTTCCAACGTCAGTACCTCCGGTGGATATCTGCTCAAGGCATCGACATGAGACATTCTGTCTCCTTTCCTGTGTTCAATGGTGTAATCGAACTCTTCCAGGAGTAGCACCCATCTCGCCACCCTCACACAGAGATCTTTCTTTTTCAAGGTGAGAGCAAAAGCACGACAATCGGTGACTATTTTAAACTTGATACCCAGAAGGTATACCCTAAAATTTCTCAAAGCTCTGATAATCGCCAAAACTTCAAGCTCGTAGCTCGCGTACTTTTCTTCTTCCCGTGTCGTCCTCTTGCTCGCATAATAAACCGGGTGCATACGTCCATCTGCTTCCGACTTCTGGAGAAGGATTGCACCTAAACCCCACTTGGAAGCATCAGTGTGAACTTCAGTTTCAGCTCCGATGTGATATAATTGCAGAACTGGCCTTGTTGTCAAAAGTGTTTTCAACTCGCGGATGGCATTTTCCTGCTCCTCTCCTAATACAAATTCGTTCCCCGTTCTCAAAAGATCAGTTAGGGGTCGTGCAATACTCACATAATCCTTGATAAATTTTCGAAAATATCCTGTTAGACCTAAAAAGGCCTGCAATTGCTTTACATTAGTTGGATTTGGAAAGGATGTCACGCACTTTATTTTATGGGGAGACGGGCTCACAGTCCCACGCTCGATCACGTGACCTAAAAATTCCACTCGCTCAGTCAGAAATGCACACTTTTTCCATCTAAATCTCAATCCTGCTTGCGCCGCTACTGTCAACACCTTTGACAGACGATCAAGCCCTTCTTCATGGTTCCCGGATGGTATGATTAGATCGTCCATGTATATCAACACCATACCCTCTTTAACTAAATCCCTAAAAACGTAGTTAACAAAACGCTGGAATACGGCTGGTGCATTGCACAGCCCAAAAGGCATACGGTTAAACTCATACTGCCCTCCAGGAACCACAAAAGAAGTATACTTTCGACTGGATTCCTCCACTGAGACATGGAAGAATCCATTCTCCAGGTCAAGGGTAGTATACAATCGTGCAGCTTGCAAGGAATCGATTAGGTCGTCGATCAAAGGCACCGGATACCTATCCTTATACATTTCTTTATTAACCTCGCGATAGTCAATACATAAACGCCGTGTTCCGTCTTTTTTTCTAACCAGGACTATCGGACTAGCATATTCAGCAATGGATGGCCTAATAATTCCTTGGTCCAACCATTCCCGAATTTGATCATCTACTGTTTTACGTTCTGCTTGAGATAAACGTCGGGCTGGTTGATAAATGGGTCGTTCAGTTTTCATGACAATTTTCATTTCCATTTTATTTTTCTCGGAACATGTCGGACTATAATTCGAAATCATTGATCTGATGGCCTGGTCAGTTTCAATATTTCCCGAATTGACTACCAGGTCATCGTTTTCAATAATTGAGTCCACGTCGATTTTAAATACATCTGGGATAGAATTATCTACATTTTTTCTCAAAGGTTTTATCGTAATATCCCGCCCATTTAACTTAACCTCTACGTCTTTCAAAAAATTCGCTCCCAACAGCAAGTCAGTCTTTAAGAGTCCGTCTGTTATCAACTGAACATCAATAACATATTCAATGTCGTCTATTTCAATTTTTAAATTTACCTTTCCCATAGTCCTGGTTAAATTTGCACCTATACCTTTAAAATATAATATATTCTTTTGTAATGTACATAACCTTAAATTACTAAACGCGCTCTCTGTCATTAGGGAAATATCACTTCCAGTGTCTATTAAGGCACTAAATTTTATACCTTCACTTTTTATTTCCTTTACATATTTATCGTTAAACACATCAACAACGGCACAACTGGGAGATACATTGTTATTATTTACTTTTTGTTTACTACATTGATTTGCTTTGTGACCGACCTTGCCACACGAAAAACATTTCCGTAACGGACACTCATTCCTTGCATGCCCTAATTTACCGCACACAAAACATTTCATGTTTTTATAATAATCCGCGCTCTTATTTCCACCTTCCAACTTATCACACGAATGATTACCAACCATAACCTTAGATTGTTCATTGGCGTTACGCCCTCTATTTTTTAAACTAATTTTATCAAATGCCTTAATCAAACGATTAACCGATGCGAATTCCTGCAAGCTAGCATAGTCGCGCAATAATACGTCAGGTATTCCCGCTATCAAATACTCGCATAACACTACTTCTCCAACAAGTGGAATTAAATTCGCTAACACCAATTTATCATGTGCGTAATCGCGAAATTTTTCACCAAATCGCCATATCCGATTCCTAAAGGTATCATACAATGTAATTTGACTTCGAGTATCTATATACATATGCTCTATTTCTGCCAGAATTTCGTTAAATGTCATATATAACAAATCAGGTTTTGAATTAAACCATTCGAGTGCTCTCCCTTTTAATCTAAGATGAATTAATAATCGCGCTGCCTGATCGTCTAAACTATACATTTCTTTTCTCAATCGCACTTGCTTTAACCAATTCGCGCACTTTTCAGAACTACCATCGAATGTGTCGGTCACATCCACAATACATCTTATATCTATTTTAAACGACTTATTTCTATTATTAAAATTATCATAATTCGAATCAAAATTATCATCGCGGTCAAAAACATTATTATTCCCATTACAATATTCATAACCTTGCACAATACATTCCCTGCGTTGAACGTCTGCCATTGTATCTTCGTATCTGCCGCCGCCGTTGCTGAATCGCTGCGTTGTTTCCTCTTGGCCCGCTGTCTGGCAATCGTCGCTCGGCATCGTACCCGCTATCTGGTTTGTTGTCCTTTTCTGACGCCTTATCGCATCGAGCTGCGCGCGTCCTAGCTGTGTCCCTGTCTGACACCTTACCGCATCGAGCTGCGCGCGTCCTAGCTGTGTCCCTGTCTGACGCCTTATCGCATCGAGCTGCGCGCGTTCCGACTGGACTCTGGTCTCACGTCTCACCGCATCGAACTGCGCGCGTTCCGACCACTGTTCGCATCTCACTTCCTCTGACCATCTTCCCGATGCTAGTCGACCATTGCTTGACTCTGCGCATGCTCCACGCCTCGTCGCGCCATTACGTGCACGCAGCAACTCAAGCTCCTCTCGCAGGCGCTCCACCTCTCTCTCCAACACGGCTTCCCGCCGACTCGGTGGATCACCTCGCTGCTCATGGCCGCCATCTTGCGCAGTAAGATGCGTAATAGGATCTCCTTCCTCGAACCCCTCGAACGCCTCGTGACCGGCACCTTCTCCGCCATCTTGAATTTCGACACTTGTTGCGTTGTTCGCGTTTTCATGTATTTCAGCCCACTCCGAATACCTCAGACCATCAGGAAAAAGAGCCATGACTCTCGCCAGCAATTCGGCCTTGCATCCCGTTGATGGTTGGCCACGGCTTCGCAGCACCTCCTTCAAGTCCGATAATTTAAATGTTTTCAAGTCCGCTTTCTGTTCCATTTTAGTCACATTTCATACAATCGTTCACGTAATATCCCGTGTCTGAGCCCCCAAGATTTGTGGTATGTTACGGTGTGAAGTTTATACACGGAATTCGTTTGAGGTCACAATTTATTTAACAAAATATTGTCTACAAAACTAGGGCTAATATTACGCGGACCGAACTGATCTTTTGGCACGTGGGTCTCTGCGTAGCACTTCCCACGACGCGACTTTCCCAAAGCGCCCAGCTCGACTGACTCCTCGCACGCCGTAGCAGTACGTTCACCCACCACTTTACCACCCGAGTCAAAACAACAACTCTAGGATCGTCAAATCCCACAATTGTTTATAATATTTTATAGAAAAATCACAAAAAGAAAATAATATATGATTATTTATGCATTTATTTAATACATTTTGTCTCTGAAATGGAAGAAAGAGCAAGCGCGCGCTTGATCATGCGAGGACGGCATGTTAAGACTTGCGCAGAGCAACTTAAAAATAAATGTCACATTTTAAAAAAAAGAGGTTACCAAAATTGAATAGCAACAGTGTGCATCCTGAATGTTCAGAGTTCATATATGTAATTTAAAATGTGCTTTCTGGCGAAGAACATTGTGAAAAATCAATTGATTATTAAAAAATTGCAATTTTGCACAAAAAATTGATGTCTCGATATCACAACAATTTTTATTGTAAAGATCGTAGTTTTTTATTACGTGAACATATATATTATAATTTTTTATTATTTAAATTAAAAAAGATATAATTTTTGAAAGAAATACTACAAAAATAATCATTTGTTTATAAATTTTATAAATCATTGAATTTTGCAAAAATAATTAATTCAATTGTCTTACATAAAATACTATTGAAACGTGATATCAGTTTAAAAGAACAAAATAGTTGGTGAAATGGTGGTCCACTTCAGGAATTTTGACTCATACTCTAAATTACTCAATAATGTGCGGCACACTAATCAGTAGTGTATAATAAACCACTCAATTTTTTACAGTTTTCTCCGTGTAGGATTAATTTATAATTGAACCGTCCATAACTAAATTTATCTATATTTATCATAATTATTAACGTAGTACAAAGATTAACGTATTACATGGAATTTCAACCTAAATTAATTATTTCAAATATTTAGATCATTTCAATAAAAGTAAAAATAATTTTAAGTGAGGAATGTTCACTTGTGTTTATATACAAATACGTTGTTTTAATATTCTTATAAGGCGCCATTCAAGAAATACGTACAAAAAAATCGTCATTTTTTTACACCCTCGCCCCCCTTTCGTATAATTTCGTAACAGGATCTTGTACCCTCTCTCAAGTGTACGTACAGATCATGAAACACCCCACCCCGCATCTCCTTAAAAATTAATACTATAAAAAATATGGATATATAAAAATAAAAATGTATATAAAGGAAAAGAAATAATCAATTTACTATCCACAATAAGTAGTTTGTATAATAATTTTGGGGGGGGGGTGGAGGTGAAAATACCTTATGCACGAACAGTTATGTCATCACTGATGTGTGGGACTCGCACCCACTAAAAACACCCTTTCGTAGCTCTTTACCCCGGCCCGGAACTTTTTATCACATTACTTGAGGTCGCGTCTTTTTTCCTTTTAGCTCATTAAGCTAGTCTTCAATTCTGTTGCGAGTCGAGATCCCTCTTTTTCGCAACTAAAATCGCCTGAATGTAGTGTGACACACGATTCCAGGCTTCACTGCTACTCAGCATAATCCCAATGATGTACTCGGGATTAAGCTGACCCCCTCCAAGTGCTCCCAGGTCGGACCTGAACTCTTCCCACTTGTTGCAGACGAAAAACGTGTGTTCTGCATCGTCTCGTGTATCGCGGCATTACAAGCAATTTGGAGAAACGGCCTTGCCCATTCTATGTAGGTATGAACGGAAGTACCTATGTCCGCCCAGAAACTGAGTGACGTAGTACCCGACCTCTGCATGCGACCTCGATATCCACTGTCGGACATCAGGTATGAGCCTGGCTGTCCAACGTCCACGGTCCTCGCGTTCCCATGACTCCTGCCAAGAGGTTATAGTGCTTTCCCGCTCCTGCCGGGAGATAACGTCGCGTTCGTTTTCTCCTTTCCTACGGTAGATCGCCTGGCGTTCACTCGAGAGTAAAACTATCGGAATAACGCCGGCGATCACCTGGAGGGCTGGTCTGGAAACTGTTCTATATGCCGAGGCGACTCTGAAGGCCGCTAGTCGCTGGACTCTCTCGAGTGGCTTTCGGCGCACTTCTCTTGTCAGGGTCTGGACCCACGTCTCCGTTCCGTATAACAGGATAGAATTTGCGGTGTGCATCAGTAATCTGCGTTTACAGGAATTCGGTCCGCGGGTGTTTGCCATGAGGCGACTAAACGAGGTTACCCGTTTAGCAGTCTTTTCCGCAGCACATCTGATATGCTCACCGAAATTCATCCGTATGTCTATCGTTATACCCAGGTATCGAGTCGACGGTTTGGTCGTTATCTGCTCATTTCCTACATACAATGGCATTTGGGTTTCGATCCTTCTTCCTGTTAAGACTACTATTTCTGTCTTGTTGAGAGCTTATGGGCATATGGGATAGATTATGGGCATCCATCCACGCGCCGATGGAGCGCATTGCCGTATTCAGCCTTAGTTGGGCATACTCCATCGACCTCGCTGCGACAAGCGCGGCGACGTCGTCAGCATAGCCAACCAAGGTTGTCTCGTCCGGCATGAGTAGACTCGACAAGCCGTCATAAACTATGTTCCCTAAATCTGGACCAAGGATCGATCCCTGAGCAGCTCCTCCGCTCATCGCCATCGTACGTTGCCCCCCGGAGGTGTCACAGAGCAAGCTTCGATCTCTCAGATAGCTGTCAAAAATCCGTAGCAAGTACGCCGGGACGCGGAACTCGTGCTCGAGAGACTCAAGCATGTCGTTCCACGTAGCCGTGTTGAATGCGTTCCTCACGTCCAGTGTAACTAGGAGGACAATCCTCCTCGACCACCAGTTGTGATTCTGCGCCTTCTCTACGGCCTCGACGACTTCTTGCACGGCATCGAGTGTCGAAAGTCCCGCTCTGAAACCGAACTGTCTCGGAGACAGCCCCCCGGAATCGGCAATCGCAGTGGATAACCGCGATCGAAGCAGTTTCTCCAAAAGCTTGCCCGCCGTGTCTAACATGCACAGCGGCCGGTATGACGACGGAAGCAGAGGATCACCCCCATTGTTGTTGACAAGTACAAGGCGCGCAGCTTTCCAGCGGGAGCTAAAAGTACCCTCCTTCAGGCACGCGTTGTGCATGTCAAGCAGGATATCGGGTTGATCCTCTGCCACCATCCTCAAAACTTCACTTGTGATCCCATCGGGCCCCAGCGTCTTCCTGCTCTTCAGAGACGTCGCGGAGCTCCTCAACTCTTCCAAGGAGAAAAGTGGAAACTCCCCGACGTCCCCGAAGTCTCGCTGAGGTCGCATCGGATATTGTGGAAAAAGAGTGCCGACGATGTTCTCGGCAAGACCCGGTTCCATTGCACCGGCTGGCGCCATAGTTCCGAGTCTTTGTTACGATTCTGTAGCCAAGTCCCCAAGGGTCTCGGTCCACATCCTCGCAAACCTCTCTCCATTTTTCCACTTTGCTCCGATTGATGGTTTTTCGGAGCAGTTTCCTTGCCGACCTGTACGCTTGCAGTTTGGCGCCGGCGTCCGCGGGATCTCTGGCTCGCTGTGCCGCTCTACTCAGTCGGTGACAGCGCGCACGTAACTCCCTGATCTGCGGGGACCACCAGTAGATGGGTGGTTTGCGGTGTCGAGGGGTTGACCGCGGCATGGACGCATCACACGCAGACTCTATTAAAACCATGGTCGTTGAGACCATTGACTCCGTGTCGAGGTCTGCGGCGGCGTCCATGCCCCGGCCAATCACCTCTTTGAATCTCTCTCGGTTTACCCGATTGAGGTTCAATCGCCGCGGTCTCTGTACGAGATTCGCTTGATGTTGTTCTCCCGTTCTCACCACAAAGGATATATACTGGTGGTCACTGCCGTTGTATGTCTCCAGCACCTTCCATTCTTGGACCTGAGATGCTAGGGATTCCGACGCAAGCGAAATGTCTGGGGTCGTCTCTGAACATCTTGGCCGGCGAAAGGTTGGTTCGGTCGCGTCGTTTAGGACAATAAGTCCAGTCCGAGCGGCCAATCCCAACAAATACCGCACTCCACAGCGCCAGCGTTGAAATCTCCGGTCACAATGATGTCCCTGGTTGAAGTTAAAATGGCTTCTTCCAGCGCATCGATCTTCCTCCGGTAGTCGGCAACAGCTTCGTTCGGGGTGAAGTAGCAACTGAAGATGGTGACTCCGTTTGCTACCATCCAAGCAAATCCGTCGCCGAACCCGGATTTGGTGGCGTGTGCTTTTCTCGGGTCCAGGATCCAGATCGCAGACGTGCCGAGCCGATCCCTGATCCACGTTCGAGTTTCTCTATCACGATACTGCTCGCTTAGGATCAAAAGATCGGCCCAATTCTCGTCCGCAACTTTCGACAGCAGATGGTCCGCCGTCCAGCTCCGGTTCACGTTGACCTGGACGATGCGGATCATCCACCGCCCTTGGCCTTCCTCAAAGTCCGCCTAAAGACCGTACAGGCACCCGTGCCCGAGATGTGCGCAACGCTATCCGCAGAGCAGCCAGCGTCGACGCCCAACTCGCATCGCACAGGGCCTTGGCATTTGGCCGACTTATGCCCGGCCTGGAAGCACTTGAAGCACCTGCCCCTCCTATCTTTGGCATTGCAAGATCCGGCAAAGTGTCCGAATCCCAGACACCTATAGCATCTGTTGACAGGGACACGTCGCCGGATCTTGCAGCAGCTAACCCACCCCACTTTTATTCGGCACGCCTGGCAGCCGGCTTTCTCCCGAGAGCAACGACAGCAGCCCTAAGACCTCTGTCGTTGCTCCGGGTGTCAGTGACGCGAAGAGTAGCTACGAGACCCCCGAGGTCGCGCTCGGTGGACTGCACCACTTCATCATGAGTGGTGTAGTCATCGAGATCGCGGATCTCGAGCTTCTCGATCTCCTCTCGCATCTCGACTTTGGCCTGGCTACCGACGCAGGCCCTCAGGGAGTCGCCGAAATTACCCTTGTCGGATGACGCCCCCACCTCAATAGGACGTCGCCCGACCGCATTCGGCGCACCGATCTTACATCGGCCCCGCATTTTGCGGGATCCGTCGCTCCCCTGATAACACCCAAGATCTCAGTGAATGTCTTACCTTGGGCAGGGCGAATCAGGAGAGCGTCGGGTCTCGCAAAACCGCAAAACCGCAAAACCGCAAAACACGAAACACGAAACACCAAACACGAAACACCAAACACGAAACACCAAACACGAAACACCAAACACGAAACACCAAACACGAAACACCAAACACGAAACACCAAACACGAAACACGAAACACCAAACACGAAACACGAAACACCAAATACAAGTATAATCTTGTCTGCAGTATAATCTATTGTAACAGATTTAAAAGTCACGTTATCTATAATGCACTAGAAAGGTGATTGTTAAATCTATTCTAACAGATTAAAATGCTGAATTATGAATAATGTTTCGTACGAACATGTTTTCAATCTGCTACGACAGATAAAAAGCATACGATATCAATAATGAGCTGCATAGTTTAGTATTTAATCTGTTATTATAACATAATAAAAAGTCAAAATTTTAATGTTTTTAATGTTTTTTATCTTTATGTCAAATTTATTTACGAATATAACAAAAATAGTGTAATAAAGGTAATGTCACTGAAATTGTTTAAGGGGACTCTCAACCCTAAGATGAAGATTTATGATGTAAGAATTAAATAATTTTTTTTTCGTTATTTAATACTTTGAAGGGTCCTCTTTATTATGGTTGAATTGATTTTTCAAAATTCTATCAAAAATTAATTAAAACACGCGATTATTTATGAGGGTGTAATAGCTTAAAGATTAAAATCTGAATATGAAGTCAATTATTGAATGCAAATGTTTAGAAATGATGTATTTCTTTTTTCTAACTATAATTTACGATTAAAAGAAATTATGCTGATTTAACAAATTTTTTCAATAAATAAACATTTACACAGAATTCGTTATTTTAAAAATTTTTTAAATAAGTATTTAATTTTAATTATTTTAATTAATATGGGAGTTGAAATGTCTTTAAAAATAAAAAATAGTAAGAAATTTGGAGATGTTTCATTTCAAATAGCTAAAAACCGCGACCAAAGAAGTATATACAGAAGTGAGTTGCGAAGCACTGAAGAAAGTCGCTATGCGCGTAAGATAAAAAAATTAGAAAAAAGTAAAAAGGAAAAAGCAAAAATCAAAAAAGAAGGTTTAAGTTATGGCCCTGGAATGGCTGATTAAAAAATATACAAAAATATTGTGATATTTTGAGTTGTATAGAGATT
>JABFQL010000024.1:0-13907 GCA_022816945.1 Triteleia sp. ZL-2020
TCATATTGAAAATCTCATACATATACATTTTTATCAATATTGAATCAATAATAAGTGAAGTTATAATCATACTCTTATAAATCCCACACAAATAATTTTTCTGCCAATATTGGATCATTAAAAATTAAAATCATAATTTTTATTAATCCCACATATATTATTTCTAGATCAAAACTGAATCAGTATATTGAAAATTCATAAATATAATCTATAAATCCCTCACATATCAGTTATTGATCAATAATGTATCAGTTATATATACATTTATAATCATATTCGATATAAATTCCACACATATCATATCTTGATCAATATTGTATCAGTAGTAAGTAAATTCTCAATTATAATCTTATAGATCCCACACAAATTAATTTTTGATCAATATTGAATCAGTAATAAGTACATTAGACGAAAAATAACAATTTTTGCATTTACCTGAATATCTCTTGCAATACACATCGGGTTGAAAAATGGAAAAGTAAGTTTTTAATAGTTTTTGGAGAACTATTAAATGATGCTAAAATTAGCCTTATTGCATTGAAAGAAAATTTTGAGTAATTTCTAGCAAGAAATGTGGGTAAAGTTATACTTAGAAAAATGAAACTTTTGAGGCAAAAATATATAGTTTGAAACAGAAATTTTAATAATTTTGATTCAAAATAACATGTTTTTAAAGAAATACAAAATTCCTATTGAACCAAAATTCTTATTTTTGATAAAAACCTGCACGAACGAAAATATATCCATAAATATATCTATAAATATACCTCGGATATATTCCGGTTATACAACATTTGGCCGCTATTCGTATATCCTGAATATATCCGAAATATAACCTAGATATATCCGTGAATGTATACGGATTTTATATCCCGGATATATTTTTAAGATATAACCCATTATGAATCCACTATTTATATCCAAATATATATATCTATAAATATATCCTAATATATATCTATAAATATATCCCAATATATATCTATAAATATATCCCAATATATATCTATAAATATATCCCAATATATATCTATAAATATATCCCAATATATATCTACAAATATATCCCAATTTATATCTATAAATATATTCCAGTTATATCCCGGTTATAAAATTTTTGGCCGTGTTTCGTATATCCTGAATATATCCGAAATATAACCTAGATATATCCGTCAATATATGTGTGTATTTTCATTTTTTCTGTACACGGAAAAAACTGAACGTTACTGAGTAATGTCTCGCGCATCACTGAGTAATGTCGAATAAGATAGTAATATCTAATCTTTGAAAATAAACAAAGATGTCAAAAATAAACATGTTAGTTTATATTAGATAGATATATTTCTATCGTATTTGACATTACTCAGTAATGCGCGGGACATTACTCGGTAACGTACAGTTTTTTCCGTGTACATACATATTTTAATTTTATTTATAAGTTTTTTGGGTAAAGTTTCGGTTGTTCTCCCCCCCCCCCTAAGAGGGGTGTTTGAATACATATTTTTGAACGTTTTTTGATGCTGATTACGAATCCGCAATCGGATTTTGGCGGTCGGACAGCGTTCGGGAGATATATGCATTTTAATGCAGAAACTTGCGATTTTTTACATTAAAATGTATTTATCTCGCAAACGCTTTACGAGCACCATCTATAACTGTCAGATTCGTAATCAGTATCAAAAATCCTTCAGAAATATATATTCATACTTGTATATTTAAAAGATTGCCTGTTTATATATTAATTCATACGTATTAAAAGTTATGAATAGTGGGTATATTACCGCCAACATTAGCGTTACCCATTATGCACCACGTGGAGATTGTTGGTCGCATTTTGCATAACTGTGTTGTGTGTGTGTGTGCGTGTGCGTGCGTATGTGTGTTTGTGAGTGTGACTATGACTGACAGTTATAGATGGCTTTGGAAAGCCGTAATCGAGATAATTCGGTGGTACTGAGTGGCGGGGGGGGGCAAAGCCCCCCACCCGCTGTGTGCTTTTAGAACTAACAAAACTCACGTACGTGAGTTAAGCATTTTCGATGCTACTCCGTTTTGTTAATTTACATTTTCTATGTACTCCGCGGCGGGGGTGGCAAGCCCCTTCGCTGTGGGCTCTTGAAACTATCAAAACTCACATGCGTGAGTTAAGCATTTTCGGTGGTACTCCGTTTTGTTAGTTTAAATTTTCAATGATACTCAGTGGCGGGGGGGGGCACGGCCCCCTGCTGTGTACTTTTAAAACTAACAAACCTCACATACATCTCGAGTTATGGGGAAATATGCATGTATGTGAGTTTTGTTAGTTTTAAAAGCACACAGCGGGGGGGGGGGTTGCCCTCCCCCGCCACTGAGTATCATCGAAAATGTAAACTAACAAAATGGAGTACCACAGCAAATGCTTAACTCACGTACGTGAGTTTTGTTAGTTTTAAAAGCACACAGGGGAGGCTCCCTCCCCCCGCGTCGCGGAGTACCTACGAAAATGTAAACTAACAAAACGGAGTACCACCGAAAATGCTTAACTCACGTACGTGAGTTTTTTTAGTTTTAAAAATACACAGCGTGGGGCGCTGGCTCCCCTCCCCGCCACGGGGTGCCGCCGAATTATCTGTATTACGGCTTCCCAAAGCCATCTGTAATTGTCAGATTCGTTATCAACATAAAAAATCGTTCAAAGATATGAAATGAAACCTATATTTTGGGTGGTGTTAGTATACTCAATATTCATTTCTTTTAATATTTATGAATTAATATATAAACAGGCATTATTCTAAATATAGAAGTGTGAATACATATTTCTGAAGGATTTTTTATGCTGATTACGAATCTGACAGTTAAAGATGGCGCTCGTAAGTCGTTCGCGAGATAAATGCATTTTAATGAAAAAAATGCATAAAAACGTCATTATCTCGAGAACGGCTTACGAGCGCCATCTATAACTGTCAGATTCGTAATCAGCATAAAAAAACCTTCAAAAATATGTGTCGCAACCCCCCATGTTGGGGGGTTAGTTAGTTAGATTAGTTGCACAAATTTGTAAACATTAATTTCTTGGAAAACAATTTATACCTCACAATTTACAATGGAACGTTGGTTTTGATTACTGTAAAAACCTAATTGTGAAATTTGTATACGTAAAAATTCACAAACAAGCTGTCGCTGGGAATCGTACACGCAACCTACTTCATCGCTACGCAAAGTCGAAGACGCTTAACACGCGCGGATAATGAACCCTATATGCGAAGTTGTCGTTTGATCCTAGATACTTGAGAACGACATGTATTATATTATTATACTACATATATTATATTAAAAATTGAAAATATATTTTCAAATATATAATTGGGTATATTCTGGATATAAATTTTATATATTGTCTGCTTGTAAATTATACATATACTTTTAAATATATCCTTGGATATATTCTGGAAATAATTTTTATATATTTCTCATATACAAATTAGGAATACATTTTGGGATACATTCTTGGGTATATTATAAATATAAATTGTATATATCTTCCACATATAAATTGGGAATATAATATCGAATATATTCTTGGGTATATTTTGAATATAAATTATATATATATATATATATATATATATATATATATATATATATTACACATATAATTTTGAATATATCCTTGGATATTATGGATATAAATTTGATATATTTTCATTTATATATTATAAATATATTCCCTAGTAGCACATAATATCTTACAATATTATTTCAGAATATCGTACGATATTTTAATGTCCGCGTTAAAAATATTCTGTGGATATTCTGAGAACATTATAAAATATTTTTTGGATATTATTTGAAAATAATATCGTACGATATTATGAGAATATTTTACGATATTTTAAGATACTTTGAGAATATTTTTTAGGGCGGACATTAAAATATCGTACGATATCTTGGTGTACATTAAATAATATCCATAGAATGCCCTGAGAATAATGTGTGCTACTAGGGTTGTGTAATATATCCTTGGGTATATCCTGGTTATATATTTTATATATCCTGGTTATATATTTTGATGGCTCAACGTTGATTCAACGTTGATAGAGGGTTGATTCAAGGTTGAATCAACGTTGACGGTTCAACGTTGAATCAACGTTGATAGAGGGTTGATTCAAGGTTGAATCAACGTTGATAGAGGGTTGATTCAGGGTTGAATCAACGTTGACGATTCAACGTTGAATCAACGTTGATACAAGGTTGTTTCAAGGTTGAATCAACGTTACGGTTCAACGTTGAATTAACGTTGATAGAGGGTTGATTCAGGGTTGAATCAACTTTGACGATTTAACGTTGAATCAACGTTGATTCAACGTTGAATCAACCCTCAGTCAACGTTGATTCAACGGTGAATGGCAACGTTGATTCAACCTTCAGTCAACAGTCTGTCAACGTTGAACCGTAACGTTGATTCAACCTTGAAACAACCTTGAATCAACGTTGATTCAGCGTTGAAACGTCAACGTTGATTCAACCCTGAATCAACCTTCTATCAACGGTGATTCAACGTTGAACCGTCAACGTTGATTCAACCTTGTATCAACCCTCTATCAACGTTGATTCAAAGTTGAAACGTCAACGTTAATTCAACCCTGAAGCAACCCTCAATCAACGTTGATTCAACGTTAAGCCATTAACGTTGAATCAACGTTATATCACATGACATTCAACTGTTGAATCAACTGTGAATCAACGTTTCCGTAACGTTCGTTCAACGTTGATTCAATGGTATCGTCAACGTTGATTCAACGTTGTTTCAACTGTAGTGTTCTATTAGGGAACTTCGTTACAAAAGTGAAATAAATGTAAAATTATAGAAATCGTGTTTTTCAACAATATTTTTTCTTAAAATTGCAATAAATTTATAGAATTATTAAATAAACATGTGTATTAAAGTCATTTTTAGTATAAAACTCGTAATAAACATTAATTTTATTCAATATTTCAGTATTTATAATTAATCTTGCGGTCGTGACTATTTTGCGGTCGTGACATTTGGATATTTCGTGTTTATTACATTAGTTAAATACTTTGAACAAATTAGTACAGTTAATATTTAGTAAATGTATTATCGAAAAATATAATTTAGGGTTTTTTGCTTTGTTAGAATATTTTATGCAGAAGATAGTGTCGTCTTACGGCCGTGACACTTATCTGTTTTCTGCCGGATGGATTGTTGTTCCAATCAAATAAAACTAACTTTCGAATATATGTTTCCCTATAAATTGCCCTATATACACAACTTAATGCCCAGTTGTCGTTTTGCTCAGAATATATTCATACTAATAACTTTTTTAAATAATAATTACGCATTACATATGTCTTGCAGCCGTAACGGCAAATCGTAACGACAAAGTTTAATCAACTTCAATTGTTTTATATCGTACGACACAAAGGTTTAATATTTTAAATCTTTTAAAATAAAGATTAAGTTATAGTTTTTCACGTTTTCGAACACCGAATTATATTGTCGTTACGTTTAAGATAATAAAAACTAACTGTATATAACCTCAGAAGACACATACAATGTGTGACAGTTGCTACGTGAAAATGGAATAAAAAAAAATACACCTTTCGAAAGCAACTACAAATTATTTTGTACAATAAAGGAAGTCTTTTTTGATAATTAATATCAAAATAACACTTATTTAATCAAATTAATTGACATTACAAATTTTACAAAAGTAAGACTCGCATTTTCGAACTTCAAGAGAATTGCTCATATAGCTCATATATGTCACATCTATGGTCGCTTATAGATATATGGCACATATATATCACATATATGGTGGCTGATACATATATGGCACAAATATGTCGCATATATGTCATATATATGTCGCATATGTCACATATATAGTGATTTTTACATGGGTTGTTAATAATATCACCTCATGGGACCTGTATATAAATGTTATGCGATTTTCACAGAAATGTTACGGTAACTTAATGGCAATATTATGGGAATGTTACGGAATATTTATTGAAATTTTTGTGGGAATGTTATGAAAACTTCTTCTAGGAATGTTATGGGAAAGTTAGGGAAACGTTATGGTAAAGTTATGGAAACATTATGGGAAAGTTATGGGATTTTTCTGGAAAAAATAAGGAAATACGGTGAAAATGTTAAGGAAATATCATGGGACTGTTATGGGAATGTTTTAAGAATATTATGGGAGTATAGAAATGTGGGAATGTTATAATGTTCTTACGGAAACATTATGAGAATTATATGGGAATGTCATGAGAATGTGGTGAAAATATTACGAGAATGTTTCAATTAATTGTTTTATACTATTCTTTCAACAATCCAATAACAATATCATAACATTGCTACAATACTTTAATAACTGTTCAGTAACATATCCATATTACCGTACACTGAGAGAAAAATACTTTAAAAATTACGGTGACAGTCACTGTAAGTACAAAGCACTGTAGACAAAAATGTGCAAAAATGTGCAGCACGAAAAAAATTCCGTGTTTTTTGTTACAATTTATGTGACGTTTCTGATGGGTTTGTATAAAGAAAAGACTTGATTTTTAATGTGCTGCATAACAATTATTCTTGTATTCCACAATGTGGCAGAAAAAAGAAACTTATAGTGACTACACTGAGAAAAATACTGGAGGAAAAATTACTATGTTTTGACGTACTGTTGGGACATACGCATGAAATGAGTAATTTTGCTATGAATAATAGTAATATGTCGTACGAAAAATGTCATAAATACATCGTTTTGTCTGCAAAATTGCTATTATTCATAGTAAAATTGCTCATTTCATGCTTATGTCCTAACAGTACGGAAAAACATAGTAATTTTACCTACAATATTTCTCTCAGTGTACCACGGTAATTTTTAAAAATTTTCCTATCGGTGTAATCTTTCTATGACTTTAAAACTGTAAAAAATGTACGAGCAAAGCTTATTTATTCCACTCTGTTAGTAATTAAAAATCTGAACAAAAATAACTAACTTAATAAACTCTCTCGATATTACAAATTATTTAGAAAAGATATAAAATCATTTATAGAGCCAAGAGAAAATTCTAAACAGAAAGCACTAACCTAATAAAACTGTTTGATATTAAGAACTAATCTAAGCAGAAAACCCTAATTAAATTTAACAATTTGATATTAGAAACTAATCAGAAAAGATGTGAAATCAGTTACACAGCCAAGAGAATTTAGAATTCACAACTATTCCATTTTTTTGTTTAATCAATATTACTTTTATTTAGAAAAAGTTATTTAAAAAGTTAATACTTTGTTATTAAAATACTAAAATTCATAATTACGATAAAATTCTGTAACATCAGTAAATGTAAATAAGAAACTAAAATACAAATACAAAATCTTCTTTTTTTAACATTGTAATTTCCCTTATAATATTTTGTTTCAGTGTAAAAATTCGAAATTAATTCGAATATACAATTCGAATATACAAGTCAAACAGATTGTAAAGGCAAGCGCGCCACACTCACCTAGTTACATAAAAAATACTGTTTTTCTTGATAATTTTTATTAAAATTATTCAAAATAAGAATTGAGTCCTAATTTTACTCACACTAAGAAAAGTATCACTCATATAAAAATATTTCCCTAGGGAGCAAACGAGTATCTTTCTCTCTCGGAACAAGAAGTAAAACTGGGTGTTTAGGTGCACTTGTGGTATACAAAATCGTAAGCACTACTCGCCTACGGCTCAGGCTAAACTCATACTCGGGAAGTAAAATGGCAATTTTATTCCCTTGATGCTTAATACACTATTATTCACCTCGGGAACGGACGAAAGTGGAACTAGAGGGACGAAAGTACACTTTTGCACCCTCTAGTTCCACTTTTGTCCCCTCCCTCGACGAATAAAAATACGTATTCACCTTGGGCGCCGCTGACGCCCTCGGTAATAATGTACTATTATTTCATAACGATATTTCAAAAAATTATTTATTACTTTATTTACAAATTAACGTAATATTAAAACATAATTGAGGCAAAATTAATATAATTAGACTACGGATTACATGTAAACCGGGTTTCGAAAATTCTATGATTAAATAATTTCTAAAAGAAAATGTTTTTAAATATCGCACTGAGAGAAATAGTATGTTAAGGCTGGGACAGATGAACGCGTTATCGTTATAACGCAACCGTTACTGAGTCAGTACACTTATATATAGTAATACAGATTTCAGTATCAGTATACCGACTCTGTAACGATAACGTTATAACAATAACGCGATCATCTGTCCCAGCCTTTAGGCTAAAATAAGTAGTTTTGTTAAATTTACAAAAATAAAGAAAGCAAACATATAAACACTTGAAAGAAACAAAGATAGTTCGTGATCTTCATTTGTTTGAGAACTATCTTTGATTATTTCAACTGTTTATATGTTTAATTTCTTTATTTTTGTAAATTTAACAAAACTACTTATTGAAAAAAACAAAGGTGAAATGAATTTACATTGAAAAAACAATCAATATATAAATTCATCATATAATCCGCAGTCTAAATACAATACATAAATTTTACAATTTATTCAACACTTATTATATTTGCTGGTTCAACCGCATATACTGAATCTATATCATCCATTTTTATAAAAAAACAAGAAGAAAAATCATTTTCAATATTTAATAGAATATATTCATTTCGCGGTAACAATTTAAATAATGACTTTATTTCAATGTTTTCCATTGTTGTTATGTAAATATTGGAATGTTCATACTTTTGGACAATTGCATAATATTTTACAGAAAAATCATGATTATTTTGACACTCATTTTCACAATTGCATGAAGTTACTTTGATAAAATATTTAATTAAACCGATAGTAGGAACATTATTAAATTTAAATTTTATACAAGAAGAACAACTTCTTCTTTTACGATTATATGAAGTTGCATCATATACTATACCGTTTTTCAAAATTCTATAAAATAAATCTATTTTTTGATACCTAATATTTGAAAAATGAAGTACATTTAAAATTATGTTAGGCAATTGACGAGTTGCATGAAAAAGGCCTACTGCACTGATGGAATTTGAAATATACTGTAATTTTCGTCTTCTGTTTGGTTTGTTAATAATATTGCAAAATATATATGTGGGACTACCATCGATTAAATGTTTTATTTTAAAATTCTCAAAGCCGATAAATAATGATGCTGCACTTGATATTTGAAGACTTGCATGATTTGTCCCATGCACAAAATTTCGTAACTGACCGTTTAAATCTTCAAACGGAAAACACGAAGTTACGAATAGAGGACCAAAATTTTTTACATCTTCTGACAAATGTAGAAGAAGATGTACATTAGGTACCATTGCACTCAAACCAAACAGTATTTCAAATTGTCTTACATAATTCTTCAACAAATTTTGTGCCAAAATAATATCATCAAGAGAAATACTCTCTTTACTTAATAAGTAAATTGAATATACTAATAATTTATGATGTTCATAATATTGAGGTTCAATAAGATCGAACATCAAAGGCAGAGAATATATAAGCAACCATAATTTTAATTCTGAACCTTTCCAATGTTTGTAATCCATAATTGATCGTGGGAAACGTTTAACATAAGATGGAGGAAATATTGAACATAAACGCTTGTTTATAATATCAATCTTAGCATACAAAGACCACCTTTGTTGCCGAAATTTAGAATCAAAGAACAATTTCATTAAGTGTTTTGTAACACCTAAATATACACAATGTAATTCGTCAACAATGGTAGAAATTATAAAATTAAAAACAAAAAGTCGCAATACAGATGGACCTTTCACGCCTACTTCGTGAGTGCCTGTATTTAAAGATATATGAGCGTGTTCTTCAGTTTCTTCGGTTGATCTATAATGCAGGACATCTTCGTATGGATAAATGTGAGTTCTGTTGACTCGTTGACCTTTTGCTTTACATTTTGTACATCCATAGTAACCATTATATTGGTTCATATTTAAAAATAGTGATTTTGCTGGTAAATCACAAGTTCCACATATTACTATAGCTCTTACGGTGAGTGGACGTTCAACATTTGGAAGCCTTATTTCGATGCCTCTGTATAATTCATGAAACTCGTCAACAAAACTACTCATGAAGAAATTAGCAACTGGTTTCTTTAAACCAAACCACAACCCAGCTAAAATAACATTTTCTTTCTTCTTTCTTAAAACAGGAGATAATTCATTAATTTTTAAAAAGAAGGGCCAGACACTGTAATTTGACGACTTAAAGATTTGAACGCCATCCGTGTTCCACATTAGAGATACATTTGATGGATATGACAGTATTTCGCCAGGTTGACTGAAATTTTTGTAAATATCGCCATCGTAAATATCCTCGTAATTATCGGGGTTAATTTTTCTTCTTGTAAATCTGTAATTTAAATTTTCCAGAAAATGAGGCGTTTGAAATAATTGTTTTAGTTGACTTGTAATTGGCAGTTTAATAAAAAAATTTGAATCTGAAATTCCACAATTAAGACAAGAGGAATTAGAATCATCTAACTGTGACGTACATCTTGCGCAATAATAGATGCGCTCTAATGGAATTTTGAATTTTTCAATAACTTTTTTAAATTTGTATAGCGTCTTTTTACAGAGGTTCGGAAGTCGACAGTGAATTGAAATTAATTGCAAAATATCAGCAAGAACAACACCAGACAGTTTATGTCGTAAAGTAAGAGATAATATTGCAATGATACTCTCAGCTAAAGTTATCGGAGAATTTTCATATAACGGTTCATCAATATCATCGATGTCATCATCGGGAATATCGCAAAAAGTGTCATCATCAGAATCATCATCATCATCATTATCAGAGTCGATATTACTTTCGGTGTTATCATCATCGTCAGTATCATCATTATCATCTACTACTTCATCTTCTTCTTCTTCATTAGATGACAATACATTTTGTTCAACTCGGCTGCCTTCAGTAAGAACATTCAACGATTCGTTACCTCTTACATAGTTGAAAGCATGTTCACTTAGAGAATCATAAAAAACATCTTCATTCATATTGGATTCATTATCTAGACAAGTAAAATAACTTTTAACAAAGATAAGTATAAAAATTACAAATATTTGTGTTATAAATATGATGAAAATATTAGATCGCAAAAGTGAAATCAAATATGGTACTTATCGATAAATATTTTACAAGTTGATGATCATTTTAAAAGATTTTATAAATACGTAAAATTTCTACGTGTAATATACAACGTATTTAATAATATTTAATAACTTTGTGAACATTAGAAATCGGGCAGTGAATCATTTGATGGAATATTGATCAACGTTTAGAATATTGTCCACCGATCAGCTATTGATTAAATATTTATCGGTTATTGATTGACCATTAGTTATGTTATTGTAAAAAATATTAGTCAATTATTTGTTTTCTATTGTTCAACTATCATCTATTGATCAAATATTTATAATATATTGATCAAATATTGATCATCGAGTGATCAAATAATGAACATCTGTTGATCAACTAATGAGCATCACTGGATACCATGATGATGAATAATTTCATATAATATTGATCAACCTTTGATTAAGGAATGAGCAGCTAATGATTAACTATTCATCAGTTATTGATTGACCATTAATTATGTTATTCTAATAATATTCAATTATTTATTTTCTACTATTCAACTATCATCATTTGATCAATTACTTATCATATATTGATCAAATATTGATCATCTATTGAAAAAGTCATGATCATCTATTGATCAACTAATGACCATCACTTCATATCATGATGATGAATAATTTGATAGAATATTAATCAACCTTTGATCAAAGAATGATCAGCTATTAATTAACCAATAATCATTTATTGATAGACTATTAGTTATGTTATTGTAAACTATTAGTCATCGATTCATTTTCTGTTATTTTCTGTTGTTATTTACTGATCAACTATTTATCATACAATGATCAAATATTGATTATCTATTGATCAAATATTGATTATCTATTGATTTAGTAATGATCATCTATTGATTAAATATTTATCATCACTTATCATGACGATGATGAACAATTTGGTAAAATATTTATCAACTTTTGATCAAAGAATGATTAGCTATTGATTAACTATTCATCAGCTATTTATTGACTATTAGTTGTGTTATTGTGAAAATATTATATTAGTTCTATTTATTTTCTGCTGTTCAACTACCATCCATTAATCAACTATTAATATTATAATGATTATCTATTGGTTAAATAATGATTATGTATTGATGAAATAATGATAATCTATTGACCAACTAATGATCATCACTTGATGAAATAATGATCATCTCCCTAGTAGAAATTGTAATATGGCTTAAGTATGAATCTGATGAGGCACCCATGTTTCCTCATCTGGGAGTAATGAGGAATTCATATAGGGAACTATGCAAGAATGTAACGCATGGTACTTATGTGGTCTCGATCAGGAAAAGTCATCAATTTAATTTAATGACCGTTTTTTAACCTGACTAGGACCGCAGGCGATTTTCAAAACAGATTCAGCTCACTGTAACCATGTCAGTACCTGATGGGAGTGTCATATGACTTTCAATCAAGGTTTATATCAGTGTAACTGCATTATGGCCTAATAAATTAAGTCTTACTTATTACAAAGTATAATTTTTTAATAAAAGTTCTTATACTATTTAAGGCAATAATAATACATAATACATTTAATAAATTATAAATACTATACATTTAATATATTTAATAAATACATTTAACAATAATACATTTAATAAATTTTGTGTAGTAACTTTAATTAAAACTTATAAATTTTACAGGGAAATTGATTACAAATTTTAATAAAGATATTTTCCAAACAAAATAAATATTTTCATAACACATGCATGTAATGTACTGCAATACATAATGATGCAGTATATGGTCATTGCGTAATGTAGTACTTTACGTGCACTTGTTATAAAAAATATTGTACGCAACATATGTAGAAAAGAATTGCCAACTCGTGTGATGACAGCACTCGCCTTCGGCTCTTGCTGTCAACCCTCACGCTCGTTATCAATTCTTTTCAGCATGCGTTATGTAATATACTATTGTTAGTATAATGAATCGTCCTAGATACTGAAGTGAGGAATTGAGCTTAAAATGCAATCTGAGTAGTCACTGAGTATCACCTGAGGATCACATTAAAACGGTGATACTCATAGCCAGAAATTATCAAATCCATTGTAAGAAACCCAATAAAACCGACAGAACTAAAGCGTCACCTTCAATGACGAGCTCTGACACTTTTTCATGGAAGCGTTAAAGGCGGCACTTTTAAATCTCGTTTTTTCTTCATATGCATATAATAAAATTACATAGTTATTACAAAATAACCTAAATAAATATGTTAGAAATAAGATTACACCATTATTTATTAAATAATATTTATAATAATAAAAGTACTTAATTATTAAATGATATTATATAGTAATAAATTTATTAATTATATAATAATATTAAGTAATATATTTTTAAGGGGACCGTCTACTCAAAAACAAAATAAAATATGACAAAATTTTTTTATTGTATTTTTTAATACTATTATGTCTCCTTTGTCATGTCCCAAAGTCAGACTTTTAAAAATCGATTTGCAAATAACTAAATTGAGTACCTGGATGTTAAAAGTCACCGCACGCTCGAAAGTCCTCAACGCTATGTTCCAGATCGTGGGAATTTCAACAAATGTAAAAGTTGATTAAAATGAAAATTAAAAAATATGTTAATATAAACCTTCTATAGTTAAACATTTTTTGTAAATAAATTTCTTTTGTACAGATATTATTTTCGAAGATAAAAAATAAAAACTCAATTTATTTTTCAATGAAAAATCAATGT
>JABFQL010000025.1:0-13686 GCA_022816945.1 Triteleia sp. ZL-2020
TATAGGGAGAGAGGAGGAGGAGTGCTGAGTGGAGACTAGGAGGTGAGTTGTGGTGAGTGAGACAGGGTCGTGGCATAGCTGAGATGTCAGCGAGCACGTGAGTGTAGGAAGTGTAAGATGTGTATGTGGGAGTGTTGGTAGAATGAGTGCAAAGGGCGCAGTGAGAACGAGCGTGTGAGGGGGAAGGGGAGAAGGTTTTTTTTGTAAGATTGAACTTTTTAATCTAGTTATAAGAGCATATTTTTTTTTTTTTTTTTTTTTTTTTGGTACTTTAGGACGGACAGGAGAAAAACGTGAGTTTCCTCTCCGGTTTTTTTTTTCTAGTTCCGTTTCCCCGAGCGGGCGGAAGTCTGCCCACCCTGCCACTCGGCCCGTCGCCGCTCACGGATGGCGCACAGCACCCGCCACACCGGGGCGCACAAGGGGCATCTGCCGAGGTCGCTGTTCTGGCGGCCGCACCAGTAGCAGAATTCCGGGTGCAGGGCAGCCCGGTAGCCACAATCTGTATAGTGGTGCGACGGAGCCCCGCACAGGAAGCATCCCGGGTTGGCCGGGATGAAGGCCGGGACGGTGATGCGGAAGGGGGGCGTCTTCTCCACATAGGTTTCCAGGCACCTCTCCGGAATCCCCTGCAGCAAGTCGACCACCGGGGGGTCACGGTATTGGCTCCGGAACCTCTCCATGAACCTAGGACAACAGGCAAAAGGGAATCATCCAGATCGGTTCACCCTCGAATTCGTTACTCATGGTATTTCTTGACGTCCGATACCGAAACTTTCCATTCCTTCTTTCCCTCTTCCTCCCATAACGTCAAGGTATTGGGGGAGATTGCCTTAATGCGGAAGGGACCACAATAGGGCGTTGTCAACTTGGCTGAAAAATTCTTTGCTGCGGAGGACAGAATGTGACGTCGGGCCAGAACCTTTTCCCCAACGGAAAACGTTACGGGTCGGTGGCGGAGATTATATTTTCTCGATTGCTCCTCGAACGCGTCGCCAAGGTTTAAGGATATCAACCGACGGAACGACTCGATTTTTCCCATTCGCTTGGACCACTCACTGGGAGATAGCGTCCCGAGTTTGTTTCCGCCTTGATCCAATTCCTCCCGCAAGGTAGTGGGTAGGGTGGGTTCCCGGCCGAAATTCAAGAAGGACGGGGTGGTTTCGAGGGACGTGTGGTAGGCAGTGTTATAGGCAAAGCGGAATTCCGAGAGGTGTATGTCCCATAATTTATGATTATCTTGAACGAACGCAACGATCATGGCTTTCAGGACGCGGTTAACCCTCTCCACGGGGTTCGCTTGTGGGTGGTAAATCGGGGTGGTTAGGTGCCGAATGTGATTCTCCGAGGTCAACTGCTTTATCCGGGCATTCACGAATTCGGTTCCGTTATCGGTTAACAAGGTTTTGGGAGTCCCCCAACGATTCAGAACGAGGTCTTGAATGGCGGCGGAAATTTTCGCGCCGGTCGCGACACGGAGGGGTTGAAGCTCCACCCATTTCGTGAATAAGTCCTGTAGGACAAGCAGATAGCAGTGGCCCGTGTTACTTCGCGGGAAAGGACCCATGATATCCGCGGCCACGAGCGTCCACGGTTCGGTGGGGTTTCGGTTGGTCAATTGTCCCGCCGGGGGTCTTTGCTCGACCTTTAGCTTTTGGCAGGTCGCACACCGTTGTACGTATCGAGCTACGTCGCGATAGATACCCGGCCAATAATATAAGCGTGACACTCGATGACAGGTCTTCTCGATACCCAAGTGTCCGAGGCGAGGGCCGTCGTGCAATTCGCGAATAACGCGCTCGCGTAGTCCCGTGGGGACGACCAATTTCCAAGCGTCCAGATCAGTCAAGAGTTCGTTTATTGGGAGATGGGGTTGGTGGTAGTAGAGCCGCCCGCTCTCTATTTTCCAATCTCTCAGTTCTCCGGGGTGTTGCTGGGCTTCCGAAAAGCGCCGTTGATACCATCGATCACTCTGTGCGCTGGCCCGAAATTCGCGATCTAAATCCGAAAGTAATGGGGTGATGGTCTGCAGGTTTTCGACCACTGTTTCGGATAAGACGTTCGGGATTCGACTGGAAATATCGGTGCGGTGTATCATCTCAAAATCGTGTTCCGACAGTTCGACGACCCAGCGCCCCAGCCGGCCAATTGGATCTTTGAGAGATAACAGCCGTTTCAGGCTACTATCGTCGGTAATAACCCGGAATTTCGAACCCAACAGGTAGGGTCGGAACTTCTTCACGGCCCACACGACTGCCAAACACTCGCGTTCCGTGGCGCTATATCGTTTTTCCACTTCGCTCAGAGCCCGGCTCGCGTATGCCAATACCCTAATTTCTCCTTCTGATTCTTGACTTATTGCCGCTGCTATCCCCGCCGAACTAGCATCTGTCCGCACGGAAAACGGTAGTGTAAAGTCCGGGCAAGCCAGAGTGGTGGCTTGGGTTAGTCGTTCTTTAATTTCTCGAAACGCAGTGGTCTGTGGTTCGTCCCACACCCACTTTTGCCCCTTTTTTGTTAACCTCGTGAGTGGTTCCGCGATCCCCGCTAACCCAGGAATAAATCTACGGTACCACGAGACCATCCCAAGCAGGCGTCGAACTTGCTTGGTGGTGGTCGGGGGAGGGTAATCTCGGATGGGTGCGGTCTTTTCCGGGTCGATTTCGATGCCGTCCTGACTCACTATGAACCCCAGATATCTCACTCGTGCGGATGCAAAGTGGCTTTTGTCAACGTTGATTGAGAGGTTCGCGTGTTTTATGTTCCGTAGAATTTGCCGGAGTTTAACGAGGTGGTCTTCGAAGGTCGCGGTGACTAGGATAATGTCGTCTAGGTAGACAAAAGCGTGGGGTCGTATTTCCGGCCCAATTACGCGGTCAAGGAGCCTTTGGAAGGTTGCAGGGGCGTTAGTTAGGCCATACGGCATGCGCCGAAATTGGAAGAGCCCTTTTCCCGGAACTGAGAAAGCTGTAATTTCTCTGCTACCTGTTTCCAGGGGTACCTGGAAGTAAGCTTGACTTAAGTCGATGGTGGACAAATATCTCGCATTTCGGAGTTGATCCAAGATGGAGTCGATTCGCGGTAAGGGATAGGCGTCCTTCCGCGTTATTTTATTGACTGCTCGAAAGTCCAAACAGAAACGGTAGTCTCCGCTGGATTTCTTGACCATAACGATCGGGTTCGACCAAGCACTATAGGAGGGCTCTATTATGCCGGCGGCCAACATTTTATCTACCTCTGAGCAAATTGCGGAATATATTTTCGGGGATACTGGGCGGAACTTTTGTCGTATCGGGGCGTGACCGGATACCTCTATCCGATGCTCAATCAATAAGGTCATGCTCGGTGGGTCGGTCGTGGGTAAAGTCTCCTGTGTCACCAGTTGGTCGACTCGCGCTCGTTGCGAGGGGGTGAGAGAGGGTTTGACCTCGCACGAGTTTATCTCGGTAGTAGGTGGTCCGGTCAGGAGGGGGTGACGTTCGGAAGACTTTCCCAGACGCCACGATAGGTCCGAGAAGTCGATGTTTATTCCGGCTACTTGTAGAAAGTCTAAGCCCAAAATACAAGGGTAAGCTAGTTCCCCCAGGACACAAGCAGTGATGGTCAGCGATCGGTTATCGATCTCGCAAGGCAAGACCACACAGCGGTCACATTCGATCACACTGCCATTTGCCACCTTTACCCGAGCGTGGAAAGGTTTAGACTCCAATCCCTGTTCCTCCATCCAAGGGAGGAGTGATCCGCCCACAAATGTTCGACTCGCGCCGGAATCCACCAACCCGCGAATGGTTCTCTGGGCGACGGTTACGTCCAGAAAAAGGGAACCCACTCCTCGCTCGGTGGGCGTCAGCCGGCTTAGCGTAACTTCGGTTACTGTCTCGGGTGACTCAAGTGACCTTTCGCGACCTAGTCGGGCTAATCGATCCGCCTCCCGGTTACCCTCACTATCTGCGTGGGCCTTTACGTGTTCTATCGATATTTCGTCAAATTGTTCCCATTTGTTTATTAAGTTCTCGAATTGGGCTCGATGGTGGACTTCCCTCCCCGCGGCATTCTTCCATTTCTCGCTTTTCCAACGGGGTAGCCAAGCATTTATGGCGTCCACCACAAATTTCGAATCACTGTAGATTCGTATTTTCTTGGTTCCCCACTGTTTAGCCGAATCTAGAGCTTTGAGCACGGCCTCCAATTCCGCGGCATTATTGGTTTGCAGGTTTCGTACGCGACATGACACGTTTCCTGGGTGTAAATATCCGAACCATGCCCCCAACCCCACCGTCGCGATAGGTTTACCATTTCCGGAACAGGCCCCGTCGGTCCACACCTCGACCAAGTCGACATCGGTGGCGTCTCGCGGAGACCGGAATGATACCTCGCTTCCCGGGGGAGGGGCTACTTCGCGTTTTTTGAACATTTCGGGCAACGGAATTTCTTTACTCCTGGTGTTCCACACCCAAAGCAAACGATGCGTAGGGGTTTATCGCAATCTCGGTATCTGTGTTCCTCAGAACCACAGTTCCAGCATTGGAAGGTTCGGCCGCGAGCTGGGTCGGGAGTAGTGGTTTCTACCGTTGGGCTTGTCTCGTTTGGTTTGTCCGGTCTCGGCTTTCGATCCGGGGAAGAGGTTAACGGGTTCAGATCTAACTGGGGAATAAGGTCTGTCGTTTCGGGCTGGTCCTCTACTCGATTCAGAGACGCCTTCTCACGAAAGGGGGCTCGCGGTTGTTGTCGGCGAGACGACACGTCACTTCGATATGCTAAGGATGAGATGAGAGACTTTTCCGGGGTAGGTGGCGCTTGATACAACCGTGCCGACAATAAGAGTCTCTCGTAGCGCATCGATAACATCTCGAGTCTCTGGAAACTCGTGAGTTCTTCTAACCGGATGGATAATTGCAACGGGGGACGTAGGTTTCGATACGCTGTTTGGATCATCTCGTCTTCCGACCACGGGGGTATCGCGCGGCACATGAGGCCTCGAATGCAAGTCAAAAAATCCGCAGCCGACTCCCTTTCCCCTTGCGTACGGCGTAGGATCTCGGAACGTAAATTATATTGGAAGTCGGGGTCAAAGAATCTGCGTTGAAAGGCTTGCGCGAATTCCGGGAAGTTACGCCACTCGTGGCGTCGACTTCGGAACCATTCCAAGGCCAGGTCGGACAAGAAGAAAGGCAGACATGCAAATAGGTCGGAGTCTTCTATTGGCATGAGCGTTAACCCCTCCCGCAGCCTGGCTAAGAAGTTGTCCGCGCGCTCGCGACCCGAGAACCTCAAGTTCCATTTTCTCATAACATCACATGCCTGCATCAGCGTCAAAGGTCGACTGGGGGAGCTCAGTGTCATATCCCGGAAGGTCCGCGTCCATCCCGTCGCCTCACCAGGACCGATAGGGGCGTTACCAAACGGAGGTGGTGTGGGGGCATTGCCAAAACCTAGGTCTCGGAGTCCGCGAAAACCTTCCCGTCCCATCGGGTATGCGTTGTTCCCAACACGGCCACCCTCCCTGTCTGGGGCGACAGGAGTCGTAGGGTATTCGCGGTTCGCCTCTCCACGTTGTGGATCACGATCCCTCCTCGTCTCGATAGGGCGCGTGCCCGGGGCACGGTAAAACGGGTTCTCTACCGATTCGTTCAATTCCTCGGGGACTGGTGCGGGTCGATCGTTCGTACCTCGCGCGGAATGGGGGCTGGCTCGGAACGTCTGCTGAGGTTGCAGGGGTTGCCTGTCGCCGGGTGGTGGACGGGCTACCCGGGGTCGCCGCACGGTGCCTGTAGCCAGAGGATGTGCCACTTGAGCCGACCGCGGAGGTTGATCTCCAAATTCCCCCAAGGGAGGCTCAGTGGCGCCCTCCGGAGGGTGTTCGCCCGACTCGAGAGCCTCGTCCTGTCCGACTGGGTTCTGCGTAGCGTACCCTGACGATTCATCTACGGGGTTCAAGAGGTATTTACGGAGTCGATTCCGTAATACTGGGATAATTCCACTAGCTGGCAGATTCCGGTCCAGGAGTTCGCGCCTGAGTTCCTCCTGAGTCAAGGAATCAAGCCAATCATCCGTCGTTCCGTAACTCTGAGCCATGTCGACCGCCCTAATAGATTTCCCGGAAACCACTCAACCAAAACACACAAAAAAAAGGTACTAGGGAAGCCAATCCAAGCGATGAAAATAGTTTAGGTGTCCACCTCCGTAGAAGTGCTATATACCCTGACGTTAGGAGAATAGAGATAAGTTCACTTTGTTCCGGGCTTCAATCAACTTTAGTATCTTTCAAATATTTTTTTTTTGTTTCTATAATCTCCGATTCTATTTATAAAAAAAATTCTTCCTAATACTTTGAGATTTGATTTAATGGGCTGAATTCATTCACCAGTGAATAAGAATCTAAAGTGATTCAAACCCAAAAAAAAACGAAACAAATTATCGAGGTATTGGTCGGAGTCGTCATCGACTAACTCAATCCATTAATTTCATTACTCACATGAAATAAAGAAATCAATGTTTTACTTATGTGTGTAAGACGTTAATACAATATTCCCCAATTATTGTCACTTTTAGAATTCACGAATAGAGCTATATCGTTAACTAAGTGAGGTTTGGCTGTAATAAATTCCGATTATCTATTGAACAAAAACTAAAGAGAGAGAAAAAAAAAGAAAATCAAACTCGAGAAAAAAAAATTTAAACTCTATTGGTTAATTTAGCAACTGGAATAGGTTATGGAAATACTTCAAACGATAAATTTCATTTAACAAAAAAAATTCTTGTGATATCGATTTAAGCCATAGTCCTAATGGAAGGAGATATTCCAGGTAAATATAATTAGACCAATACAAAATTCTCTGATTGATTTTAATTGGGATTACCGAACTTTTTTTTTTTTTTTTTTTTTAAATAAATATATTTTTATATATATTTTATATAACGTGGTTATATTGATTTCAATTTCTTTTATCAATTGTCGCCTGGTATTCGAAGTTTCATTTAAATTGATGTAAAAAAATGAAAATAATTTAGTTTACAAAAAAAAAGGTTAAGGTAGCAATCCGGAATTTCATTCAATAAATTGCTGATTTAATCATTTTCTCATATATTGAAATATGAGGGGATTTAAGTTAAGAACAAAATGGAATAAATTAATGGAATATTTACGGAATACGATTCAAGAAATTCAATAAATTCAATTGATAAATTTTGTTCGGTAACTGAAAAAAAAATACGATATATGTATATATATGGAAGTTTATTATAATATGATTTATGATCTCCTTATGAGAGGAAACGTTCCGATTATGTTCACTCAAGACCAAAAAGTTTCGACTTTACTCATATGAAATCAATATTTTATTATTTACAGAAAAAAAATTCCGATTGTATTTATATAAAGAAGTAATATATCATTACTCAAAAAGACTTAATTTATAATAGGATAATGTAAGGGTTACCATATAATATCCTTCCGAGGTTAAATTTTTAATAATTTGTTGACCTAAATGTTTGACAACTTTGTAAGGTTAAGTGAAAATGAATTTAAACTCCCTATTGATAATCAAAACGCAGGGCAATTGCGAATTCCATTCATCAACGCAAAAAAAATAAAATATTAATAGAATAAATTATTGAAATACTAACGGAATACAATTCAATAAATTCATTTAATTCAGTTTATAAATTTTTTGTTCGCTACCTGCAGGAAATCCTGTATATATATTTTATTGTTTATCGTTATGAGAAGAAAACAAAATTTTCAATTGTATGTATACAAGAAAAAAATTCCGATTTGATCTATCTGAATTTACTGTGTTATTATTTACCGTTATAAGAAATTTCCAATTTCATTCACGTGAGAAGGAGTATATTTATTAATTATAAAAAATTATAGTAAATAATGTAAAGTTAACAATATAAGTGTTTCGAAATTAGTTTCAAAAATTTGTTGGCCTAAATATCTGATAGCTATTTTAGGTTAAGTAAAGTAAATTTAAACTACCTATTGATAATCAAAACATTTATTCCAAACGTTTATTTATCAATAAATTATTGAAATATTAACGGAATACAATTCAATAAATTCATTTAATTCAGTTAATAGATTTTTGTTCGGTACTTGCAAGAAATACTGTATATATATATGGAAGGTTATTAGATTATTGTTTATCGTTATGAGAAGAAAAAAATTTGAAATTGTATTTATATAGGATCAAAGAAAAATTCCGATTCTATATATATAAAATTTATATGTTATTATTTACAGTTGTAAGAAAATTCCGATTTTAATTATAAAAAGTAATATATTATTATTTATCGTTACAGTAAAGTTAATAATACAATATTCCAGAATTAAATTTCAATAATTTGGCGACCCAAATCATTGACAACTGTGTAAGCTTAACTGCTAATAAATTCAAACCACCTTTTGGTAAATCAAAATACGGGAGAATGTGAATTCTTATTATTAGTGACCGAAGAAAATTGAAATAACTTAGTGAAGTATTGCTGGACTGTCAGTCGAACGACTCTAACCCATTAATTTAAGCGATACAAAACGAGATGGGACTTTGGTCCTAACCTATTATCCTTCCGAAAAGAAGGTACTTACGGGGCTTTCAGACCTCTCCCTGGACCATACATCTCTTCAGGTCTTCTTTCCACGAAGCTTTTCCAGAGCTAAGGACTCTCTCCCCTTCACTTTGGTTTCTCGGCAATTTTCACTTTTTGTCTAGTCGTGCTCTTCCGCGACTCGGACAACGTTTCGCGTTGGGTAGTGGCAGTCGACGGCGCCACAAGGCTAGTCACGTGACGGGGCACGGCTCGTCCGTACTCGGGCTTCGCACCGCTAGATGGCGACACACCCGCCCGTCTAACTAAATTGCTCTGCGGGCGCGAGGTATCACGCGTGATTTTATTTTTCGAGTCCGCGTAATTTCCTAAGTTCAATAATTTCGCTCACAGCGACTATTTACAAATAGCCTCGGCTGTTTTGGTTTCGTGTCCTCTGCGATGTTTATGTTCGTTTCCCTTGACTAATTTGACTTTACGAAATTCTTTCAGGGAAATAATTTCATTATTTTCAGCTATTTTCTTTTCCGGAAATCGTTATTGCTGAACGGAATCTTATATAGATATATTATTTGAAGCCGGGAAAAAATTTTATACCCCCCTTTTATTTTTTTTTTTTAAAACTTTAGTCGAATTTTTGGATTTTATAATTTTCTGTATATACAGTGAACGTACAAGGGAACTTGTAGACGTTTCAATCAATCAATATACGTTTTATATACATATTTACTTTCTCTCTTTTATTTATAAATTTCAGAGGTAAATTTCAGTTTACCCTTTCGATATTATGTACCGAGTCAGCTATTCGGGGTATCATAAGAATTTCTGAATTCGTTAATTTTGGCTGAAAAAAAATTCCTTGACGAATGTTCTATAAGATCATCTGTCGAACGTGAATCTCATTTAACTTTTTTTTCTTTCTTGAGCAATCCTGGCAGGATCGCCACTGTGACGGGGCAATTTTTTTCGTGGCTCAATTGCGTCCTTCGCCACGCTCTCGCGGAAAATCTGTACTCCAAAATCTGATCAAAATTAGTCTCAGGATCGCCGTTTCAAAAAAAAACTTCTAACGGAAAGAAAACATATATTCTTCCCAAGCTCAAATTAGCCACTCTAGCCCTCAAAATAAATTTTACCGAAAAAAAAATCCACACTAGTCACGAAATCTCGAACTACCAAATCTCAAAGCCTAGAATCCCCAATGTGAGTACAGATTTCCACTTGCGTGAAGCGGAATAGTCCTGATTCGCCCTACTCTGGGTATCAACGTATTTCTGGCTGCGGAAGATCCAGATAAGGATTGCTCGGGGACAAAAAAGGTTTCACGCAAAAAAAACATATGGCCCAAAGAAAAACCCAGGATCAATATTTATCTAGAACTGTTCGACTTTATGGGTGATTTCGGAAATAATAAATACAAATTCACGATTATAGGTTTAATAATGCTAGATTATATTCAACAGAATGAGATTGCGCCTTTTTACAAAAAAAAAGGATCTACGTTCCGCAAGTTAATTACAAAAAAAAATACATATATACAGATATACTCCCCAATGTTCCTAATTGAAAATAGTACACTAACGTTTATCCAATATTCGCACCAACCGAGAAGTGCCGCGCAAAGGTTCTCTATCTAAGTCGGTTGTCCGCCAATCCCATTACTCCACAATATTCAACGCCGAACAAAACGAAATTCAGTTACTTTACACGCGAAAGCTACAGCCACGTCAGATTCCGTAGCGAGGGCGAGAGCAACAAATACAATTATATCACACAAATATATTTTGAAGCTAATATCTCTCTCTGTCTCTATATTACGAAAATCAAAGTCTTTCTACCTTACTAATTACTTTGCTGGTCAATCTAGTCACGGGCGGAACCCTGGTGATGACCGGAATCTCGGTGGCCTCGGCTCGTTCCGTGTGGACTCCAACTCCCGTCGCAGGAACAAAAACGGGTGAATCACGCAAAACTATACAACACAAACGCGGCTCGAAATAAACTTTATTCGCAGGAAATCGTACAAAAGATATTTAACGCGTAACGCAACGTTCAAATAACCCAAATTCTCAATTCACCGCACGCAATATTGCCTCTATTTTCTCCCAAAATCGACTAATTCACCGACGAACGGAAATTGAAATTTACAATACAAAATGGAAGTCGGAGCCCGGAGTTTTAGTCCCCCGCGGAATAGCTCCACGTTTTGTCCCAACGATCAGAGAGAGAAAAGGACTTGAATATTTTCCTTCACCGGCTTCCAACGACAACTATCAATCAGACACAAAATTTGACCAATTTTCTCAAAAAAAAATTTTCTTTTCGCGCCAAGACCTTTTCCTCGGGACAAAACGCGTAGCAACAAAACGAACGACTCGAATGAAATCGGGGACGGAAACAGAGAGCCAAAAATTTCCGGAGCGCATCCTTTTAAAGACTCGGTCCCACCAGGTCTTTCCAAAATTCCACCACGTTCTCAAAATCCCCGCTAGTCGCGCCTTTCCCACTCGCCTGCCACAGCCCTCCCTCGCTCGCTGGAACCGTCAGCCACGGTGCCCGCTCTGCACGCCCAAATATGGAATCTTCTGTCTTCTTCTCTTGCCTCGCGCTGCTCTCTTCCCCCACGGAACGGACCTGTGATTGGACGGGGACTAGACTCTCCGGCTAGCCCGCTACCATTCCAGAGGGCGCCATTAGTCCTCCACCGCCACTTACTCCAAATTGTGATATGTGAATTCTGGCCATGAATTCACAGGGGAAAACCCACCAGGGACCGGTTTGGGCCACATCTCCGTCATGCCAACGACCGAGATGTTCATCGAGCGGTCATCTTCTCCGTTTCTTGAGAAATTCACGACGTGGTGTTGGCCAGGACGAAGTTGGCCCGGGGCTACTATGGTTGAGGGTCCGTCACTGGCGCCAGCAATCGGGGAAACTGGACACATACCGGAACGAGATAGCGTGGGCTTTCGTCCTCACTCCTACGACGAGCTGCTACCTGGCTTCCTTGTCACCGTCATGTTCGGGATAAAGGACTGCTCGGAGGGTGTTCCGAAAATTCTGCAAGACAGGCTGGAGTGCGCGGCTTGGTTCATGTGCGAGCGAGGCCGTTCGCGGCGGCTCGTGGTCAAACGACGCTGCGGCTGTTCGGCTGTTGTCCTCCATGGATCCAAGAGATGGCGTTGTACTCATTCGTTGTTGGCGAGTTCCGCCCGCTAGATTTGACCAGTTCAATGCGCCAACCATTATCTACGACTCGAAAATACAGAAATTTACTATCAGATCAAGAGAGACAAGTAAACGGATATCATCTCCCAAATCTTTCACTATAATCGCAAACGGAATGTTATTATCGCAAAAAAAAATATTGCCAATCTAAAATTCACATACTCAGTTTTCTCCACGCATCGAGGCATCCGACATTCCAGTCTCCAGGTTCCGTTGACGAAAATAAACTATCTCCTACAAATTTTTTATATATAGAGAGAGAGAGACAAAAAGTATAAAAAAATCAAACCCTAGTGTCTGAGTCACTTTTTTTTCTGTTTTATGTTAATTCTAGCTCTTTTGACGTGCCCAAAAAAAAAACGCACGTCACACGACCCCCGGAATGGGTGGGGCTTACTGGTCCCCAAAGTTGAACATCCCGTAAACAAAAAAAAACCCAACCTGCCAGGACTACGAGGATGGCTTTTGGGAGTCATCCCGATCGTCCCAAAAAGTAAGAGAATAAGCAAAAAAAAATACCTATATACATTCACAACTATATAAAGAAAAATAACTCATATTCCACAATTTCCGGTGGTTAACTCGGGTCCGTGGAGGCGTAAAGCTCCAAATGCCGTTTCTCTGTCGGCACCCCTGCGGGTTTTTTTTTTTTTTTTTTTTGTTCATTTCCTTCTCTAAGGGGCAAGGATCGCACAAAGGACAACGGAAACACGTTTTTTTTTTTGTAATATTGAACTTTATTTTCGGTTATATGGACATGTTTTTTTTTTTTTTTTTTTTTTTTGTTCTTTTGTTTTGTTGTTTGTTTTTTTTTTTTTTTTTTTATGTTTTTTTTTTTTTGTTAAAAAAAAAAAAAAAAAAAAAAAAAAAAAAAAAAAAAAAAATTGTTTTTTTCCCCACACGGTGACCAGGCAGTCACACTTACTCTCTAATTCTCTACCCAGCACAAAAGTTCAACGCGTAACGCCGCTGTTTTAAACTTTAACACGTAATTCATCGGACTTTCGCGTCTTATCTTGTACACCCAACTTCCACGCGTATCGCTATAACGATTAGTCGAAAGAAAAAGTTCCACGCGTATCGCTTTGACTATTAGTCGAAAGAAAAAGATCCACGCGTATCGCTTTGTTTATTAGTCGAAAGAAAAAGTTCCACGCGTATCGCTTTGACGTTTAGTAAAATGAAAAAGTTCCACGCGTATCGGTTTTATTATTATTATTATTATTCGAAAGAAAAAGTTCCACGCGGATCGCTTTGATTATTAGTCGAAAGAAAAAGATCCGCGCGTATCGCTTTGTTTATTAGTCGAAAGAAAAAGATCCACGCGTCACGCCTTGACGTTTAGTCAAATCAAAAAGATCCACGCGTATCGCCATGACTATTAGTCGAAAGGAAAAGATCCACGCGTATCGCTTTGACTATTAGTCGAAAGAAAAAGTTCCACGCGTATCGCCTTGTCGTTTAGTCAAATGAAAAAGATCCACGAGTATCGCCATGACTATTAGTCGAAAGGAAAAGATCCACGCGTATCGCTTTGACTATTAGTCGAATGAAGAAGTCCCACGCGTATCGCCTTGACGTTTAGTCAAATGAAAAAGATCCACGCGTATCGCCATGACTATTAGTCGAAAGGAAAAGATCCACGCGTATCGCTTTGATTATTAGTCGAAAGAAAAAGTTCCACGCGTATCGCTTTATATGATACAAAAAAAAAAATAAATAAACGATACGCGACGACGCGTCGCGCTACAAACACGCGAGATTACGACACGTATTGTCGTAATCGCATGAAGTAGGCGACGCGCGTCGCGCATCGTTTCACGGGGCCTCGTCTAGCCGACAAGACGAATCCCCAAGCAAAGGGCTGAGTCTCAACAGATCGCAGCGTGGTAACTGCTCTACCGA
>JABFQL010000026.1:0-13561 GCA_022816945.1 Triteleia sp. ZL-2020
ATATAGAATAATGTAATTTGATGCGTGTAGATGGATAATTAGTATGATAAATAAGTTCAGAGATATATAATAAGGTAGATATAGAGATCGATAGATGGAGAGAGAGGTGTATAGATATATAGATAGATAGATAGATAGATAGATAGATAGATAGATAGATAGATAGATAGATAGATAGATAGAGAGATAGATAGATAGATAGATAGATAGATAGATAGATAGATAGATAGATAGATAGATAGATAGATAGATAGTTTATTTAACGCTCTAGGCTAATGCCCATAAAGCAATACACAATACAATGTATAAACATAATAACAAAATGTCTCATTACGCGATATTAGACAGATAGTACCAAATCAGTAAGTATACATAGAAGATATATCACAAATATAACAATTTTCGAAGTAACAATTCACAATACATCGAAGCTTATATCATTGAAGGATGACGTCCTGCGTAGATGGCGTAGTAAATTACTGGCGAAAAATTACAATAAATATAACATGAATAAATAAATATATACCACTGAAAATATAATTAAATATAAAAGATTATATGAAATAAATTTGTAGATTTAAAATTTATGTTTATGCAGCAAAACATGATGTGAAACATTAATCAACAGTAACATTCGCCTGCTCGTTAAGGAGATATTCCTTCAAATTTGATTTAAAAAGGCTCAGAGATGGTAAACTCTTTAACTGGGATGGAATAGTGTTCCAAAACTGGCAAGCTGTGACTATAAAAGAGGACCGAAAAATCTCAGTACGAGCAAAGGGGATGTATAGTACCGATGAATCCAGTCTAAGCGTGCGTTCTAAGAGTGACTCACGGTAAAAAAATTCATTTGTAAGGTAAGACGGCCCCTCTCCTCTAAGCAATTTGTAAGTTAGAACACCTAAAAAGTACTTACGCCTATTGGTATATTTCAACCAATGTAGTTGGTTGTAATATTGAGTTATGTGTTCTGACTTGCGAGCTTTAAAGATAAATCTCACGCAAGCATTCAAAGCTCGACTGAGTTGAAGTTCCAATTTCTTAGACATATTGGTCAAGGCAAGGCAACAATAGTCAAGTTTAGGAAAGATCATGGAGGAGATGATGTGTGCACGCAAGTCGCAGTTCAAATATCCCTCATTATATCGCAACTGTCTAAGCGTCTTCCAAATAGCACTACATATTTTTTCAATGTGCGGTTTCCAAGATAATTTTGTATCTAGTAAGATGCCCAGATCACGAGCTGATGAGACATACGGCAGATTGTTTCCATCCAACCGTAGTTTGGATAGAGTATCCAAATTTATCTCATTGACATAAAAAGATGAACCAAAAATTAAACATTTTGTTTTCTGACTATTCAGCTCAAGACAATTTTTTGTGGCCCAATCAGAAATACGATCAATATCCTGTTGCACTAATGAAAGACCATCAAGGATTGCCCAAGGTGAACAATGATGATATATTTGTAAATCATCCGCATACAATAGATACTTACAATGTTTAATGCTCTGCCCGACATCATTCACAAGTAAGGAGAAAAGTAAAGGTCCAAGAACAGATCCCTGAGGAACACCAGAATCAAGATTTCTCAAGTTTGACATTTCTCCAGACGATACTGAGACTGCTTGTTGCCTATCGCAGAGATACGAGCGAAACCATGTAATAACAATTTCCGAACATCCCAATGATCGCAATTTGGACAATAATAAATTGTGATTAACCATGTCGAATGCTTTTGAAAAATCGAACAGTACTAGGACAGTAACTTGTCTTTTATCAGCAGCCAGCCTAATATCGTCAAGAAGCCTCAGAATAACGGATTGAGTAGAATGATGTTGCCCGAAGCCAGATTGAAAAACATCAAGTATATCATTCGTTTTTATATGGTTTAGTAATTGCTCATGGACTATACCCTCCAGGACTTTTAATAAGGAACACATGAGAGAAATTGGTCTAAATTCAGACAACAACTTAGGGGATGGGACTTTATTGAGAGGGCGAATCAATGATATCTTCCAGGAATCTGGAAATACACCAGACGATAGAGACAGGTTAATTATATGTACAAGAATATTTCCAATTTCAGGGAGAGCTTTGTTGTAATATTCGATGGGCATGCCATCGTAACCCAAGGTCTTAGATTTCTGTTTCCTGATATAATTCAGAAGGGTTGGGAGGTCAATTTCTCGAAATTGAAACTGTTCTTGAGCAGGGAATAATGTCACTAAAGAAGTAGCAGTATAATTAGGCAACGGTGGCATACCGGATGCAAATGATTCAACCTGATCAACAAAAAAGTTGTTCAATTCTTCGCATGAGAAGGGAGGCTTGTCCAAGTTTTTCTTGCCAGGAATAATACCCAGTTTGCCCAATTCACGCCATAGGAAACGACTGTCGGTTATACCAGTCAAATAGTCATGATTATACTTTGTTTTCGCAAGTTTAATCATGGTGTTAACCTTATTACGTTGCATCCGAAGAAGATTGTAATTTATGGCAGAACAATTGCGTTTATAACATTTCCGTAATTTATCTCGCTCTCGAATGTTTGACAATATATCTTCCGTAATCCAAGGAGCTGGTTTTCTGCGAGGTATGAACGTTTTTAAAGGGGCAACAAGGTCGATGCAACTCATGATGGTCTCATTTAATTTTTTAATGCAGGCAGGCAAATCAAGTATTGTCAGTTCAATCGCAGGTAACAAATCATGTAACAGCCTAAGAAATTCACCATCATCAAAGTTTTTGAAATCTCTATAGGTGACAGTTTTTGGTGTTAAAGTGCCCAGATTAACATTAAATTTGATTTGTATCAATTCATGACCAGACAAGAAAGGGAAACCAGACTGACTGGAGTGGATAATTTTCTCAATATCATCACAGATACACAGGTCTAACCAAGTGTGAGACGTGGCAGTGTGATGAGTGGCGTTGAATGGGACCAAATCAAGACCATGAATATTCAAAAAGTGAATTAAATGGTTTGACATAGATGAAGTGGACGACATGTCGATATTGAAGTCTCCAAGAATAATTAAATTAGTATACAAATCCAAATAATTTAGTAGGGCATTCTCAAAAGCAGTGGGCATATGTTGAACAGGTGGCCTATAGACAGCACATAATAAAAGGTTGCTTTCATGGAGGACAATTTCCAGAAAAATAAATTCAGATACGTCTGACTCATCTACCTCAGATTTAAAAAGCACCTTTGCTGTGATAGAGTTGTGTACATATACTCCAATACCGCCACCAGTACGTGATAAACGATCATGCCTAAAAAAGTTGTATTCCGGAATCCTGACACAATAATTTGAAATACCTGGGTGAAGCCAAGTCTCAGAAACAACGATGATATGGCAAAATTCAGTTGATAAATAAGCTTCCAGGCAGTGGAAATGAGCAGTCGATGCCAACGATTGTGCATTTATATGACAAATTATAAGAGGAGAGGTCAGCTGGTGCCGTGACATACAGGATCTTGCAATAGAATTGTGAGAAGTGCCTTGTGGATGGTAACTGTCTGTGTTCACAGATAGTCAGATGTTAGTGTCCATGGATGCATGTGCAACCTCAGAACCTGGATCATGAACAATTACATCACGATTAACTCTATGATGAATAATGTCGGAGTATCTCTCAATCTTCCCGTCACGTGATCTACGCAGGTAGACCGTACCGTCCCTGAGCCAGCATGTATGAAAATTATTTTCAACAACAAATTTTTTTGCATCGAAGAGAGCACGCCTCTCTGCCACAGTGTTATGTTGATTAATGTATATTTTAACATTAGATTCACCAGATAAGATATCACAACATTTGACGTCACCCTTCAGCCTTTTTCCTCGCAGCCAGTTATCACGAACGCGCTGCGATATGAATCTGACTAAAGTGAGGCTAGATTTGCCTGACCTTCTCCCTATGTTTTTCGCAAAAACCACATGAAATTTATCATATTCAACATCAATTATTTTGGATAAACTCAAGAGTGTATTATCGATATTCTTTTGCAAGGAATCTGTCAGACCCACAATAACAATTTCGGATTTACGATGCAACTCAAAGTCCATTTCACGTATAGAATTCTCAGATCTAATTGTTTTTTGGGAATTAATGGCATATTCCTTCTCCAATGTATCAACTCTTGATGTAAGATTAACAACGCTGGCACCAATGGAATCGATCTTATCAGAGTGAGCTTTCGATTCAGTAGCAATGAGATCAATTTTAGTCTTTAAATCCCCAACATTGGTTTTCAAATCACAAACATCAGTTTTAACACTTGACAATTCTCTATGTATGACAGCAACGTCCGCGGTTAAAGCATCCAGGCGATTTTTCATGTCAGGAAGACACCTGACATCGGCTGCAATACCCCTAATCATATCGCATAAAGTCGCGAAAGTGTCAGGTTTTATGGAGTTACTGTCATCAGAATGAGTTAAGAGATCAGACGATATCGATGTAGCAGTGCTCACAGTAGGCGGGGGATTATTTAGTTTCCGTTTTGAAAAATCCCGCACACATCTATTACAACCTTCAATTGAAGCGCCATCTATATCAATATTTGATGGAACAGCGCAACCATTATGGAAAGAACCATTACATAATTCGCACAGATAAGCCTCATTGGCTATTTTTTTTCTACATTTGAGGCACGTAGTGACAGTATTTGTATCGGTGCTCATATTGACAAAATAGATAAAGATCGATGAAACTTAATAAAAATCACCCCTATTAATACAAAAGTGTGTCTCAAAATGATTGATTTATAAAAGAAATTAACCAATAATATTTACAATTATATATATACAATTAAATAATATATTAAATAAAAATAAATAAACAAACAGACATTTATTATATAAGTATAGAAAATATAAATATATCAAGTTATATATGTATTTACAAATTATAATTAAATTAATGAAATATATAAATAAGAATGTCACACTAACGAAATCACAATAAGTGACAAGATAACAATAAGAATTAACAGCTATCAAGTCGAAAAGTATGCATATTACAAAAGAAATAAGTAGAAGAAAAATACAAGCATATTGTGACACACAATTATATAACAACAGATAGAACAAGTATCAAATTTAATTAGATTTTAAATAAGTCACAACGAAGTAATGTAATAACATAAACGACGTAATAGCATCCGTATAAACGAGATATAATATAAGTTCAAGTATCGTGGCTGTGCTCAGTCACGCGTAGTTGGTATCGCAAAATTCCCTAGAATATACTATCAATAATTCCATCGGATCTCAGGCGACCAATGACAATACCCAATCAAGGCCAATGAGAACAAAGAAGTCACAGCCACATATACTTGACAATGATAATACAGACGAGAATCGAGGAATGCATAAATAAAAAGATAGTACACAATTTATCTGTCAAAATTATCACTTTTATTGCTTATATAGGCTTTCAAACAACTTTAAAAAAAAATAAATAAAAAATAAATATTGATAAAATACATACAATGCAGATACAAAATAAAATTTAAACACAGCAAAAAAAAGTGGAATAAAAGATGAAAAAAAAGATAAATAACTAAATTAAAATAAAGAAAATGAGAAAGCAATAAATAAATAATTAATACACAGTACAAACAATAAGTATTAACTATATAGATATTAAATAATATACAGAAATAAATAATAAATAAGTGACACACAGTATAAATAATAATAAGATTAACTGGATAAGAAATTAACAGAATTAATAAATTATAATAATAATACTATAAAATATAATAACAAATATATATGTACATAATTCGATTATAATTTATAATAAATAATAATAAAATAATGAAAAATTACGTGTTAGAATTTGAAACAAAATTAAAAAAGAAGAAAAAAAAAGGTAAATAAATAAATATTGATAAAATACATACAATGCAAATACAAATTTAAAAATTTAAACAAAACAAAAAAACTGGAACAAAGATGAGAAAGAAAAAAAAATAAAAAATAAAATAGAAGAATGAGAAAGCAATAAATAAATAGTCAATACACTGTACAATAATAAGTAATAAATATATAGATGTTAAATAATATACAGAAATAATAATAATAAATAAGTGACACACAGTATAAATAATAATAAGACCGACTGAATAAGAAAATAACTTAATTAATAAATTATAATAACAATACTACGAAATATAATAACAAATATATATGTACATAAATCAATTATAATTTATAATAAATAATAATATAATAATGAAAGATTACCTGTTAGAATATGGTAAATAAAATAAAATAAAAGCCTAAAAGCATAAAAAAACAAATTCGTACCAGTAACACTGGTTATCGCATAAACAAATAAAATAACAAAAAAACCTTATAGCATACAGTAGAAACTCAGGATTTCAAAAACACTTCAACTCGATGCGATATTTACATAGATCAAATTGCGGACGAGATATAAGTGGATGACAGCAAAGATGAAAGTAGACAGAAGAATCTGCATTTACGTATAACTTCTTGACTTCTTCATGAAAACTTCTCCAGTAATTTCGCTCTAAGCATTGTCGGAATAAACGACAAGCACCACACGGATACGGCTGCACGGAATTTGCCAACCAGAGCAACAAGTTGCAATCGCATAAATATCCTATGATAAACTGCCAAAAAACGAGCACAAGAAAAGCATCCTCGTGCTCAAAAAAAAGCGCATTGAGCCAATCTGAAACAAAAACGCCCGTAGGCAGTATAAAAGCAGACCAAATGTCAAAAATGCTTTTGAGGTTAGATTGGCACACGAATCAGAAAAACAAATCTCATTTGCAAAATCTGCTAATTAACAAACAAGCTAGTATATTTAATGATACTTCAGCATTTATGCAACTTATTTTAGTGGTACAGAAATGCAAAAACCAAACACTTCACACGAAAAATGAACAAAATATCAGCAAGAAAAATGTGACGTGTTATCAGTTTATTTACAGTTTATTAGAGACCCGGCACCGGTAACTGACGGGTAGTGCCGCCGAAAATTTGCACGGAAAGGTTTTTTTTTTTTTAGGTGCAGGAGCTCGGTCCGTCGCCTTTGCGGTGAGTATGGCACTCCAACGGTAGTGTGTGTGATAGAGATAGTATGAAATTTCCAATTTTTGTTTCTTCTCTTTTCCTCTCTTTCTTTGATGCGTAATGTACCGAGATATCGCCTCAAGCGATTTATTGTGTGTATTCCGAATAGCGTGCGAAAGAGGAAAAATTTATTATATTGTTTGGCAAAGTTTTTTTCTGCAAAATTTTCGAATTTAGTATTTGGCATTTTTGTTTTACCATTGGTAATGTTTCTGTGCCGAGATTTATGTTATTCGAGCATTTGAGACAAAATTAAAAAAAAAAAAGAAAGAAAAAAAACTTCGCAATGCGAGCCTGTGAGTCGGTAGAGTGATTTGTTGGTAGTGGGTTTATTGGTATTTACGAGTACAACTTATTGCGACTGATTAAAAAATTTTTTTTTTTATTTTGTTCTTCTTTCTTCAAACCATGTATTAAAGTTCAAACGGAGTTTTTCAGTGTAATTGGTCGAGGTACCGGCGGGAGGCTGCAAAGGACCTCCAACGCGGGATCCGGCAGGCGGTTGGCGCAAAGTGGCAGCCTGACTCCGAACCGCGGGATCGACGTGTGAGAAACAGCAGTGACCTACTGGCGCCGTACCGTCAGCGTAGCGGAACCCTCTGCCGAATCCTAGTACCCTCTCTCGCTCACCGTTGCCGCCTGTCTCGAGGGCCGAGCCGGCCAGCACTTGCAGTCCATCCCGTTTCTCGTAACCACTTCACCTAGGCGCCGTCGTACCCCCGAGCAGTCCGTCCTGAAGGCTGTTGTTTCTCCAGCTTGGGTGGTATCAACTGGAGACCCGTGGGTCGTCCTCCTGGAACACTGAGGAGTCTGGGAGAGACCTCGTGTCGGGGCACGCCGAGTGAGGCCCGTTGGTTGTACGGGGCCACGACTCTCACTAGGTCGCGGACGAGAGACGAGAGGCTGGTAATTGGCGCTCCGAATCGGGCCCGAGGTCGCCGTTGGATATTTGAATTTATCGCGCTGACGCGTCTGCCGTCAACGGAAGAAGCGGAGCCGGCAAAGTAGGCGTCGAGCTGGCAACAGTGTGCTGACTGTGGCGGGAGCGGGGGAAAGGGCGACGTGGCGGGAACCGCGGCGCTTGGCGAGAAATGAAATTTTTGGAGGAGGATCTCGGATTTTGGAGTGCAGCGTGAGAGGAGGGACTCGGACCGCGAAGGATGACTACCGACCTCCAACGCCAGCCCGGTACCGAGCCAGCGCGAAAGACAACGAGGTTCGAGGATGTCGTAAGTTATGGTTGTCGGGATTGCGTAAGTTGAGTTTAATTTCGTTGAGTTTCGGGAATTATTCTTGTTTTCTTGCTTGTGTGCCGGGTCGAGCCGCGGCAAATTGTGTCTCTCTTTCTCAAAGGCTTCCGGTCCGGTATCGCGCGCCCGGAAGTCGTTTTGTAACGAGCACGTGTAAAGAAAGAAGAAAATTATTTTGAATTAAATAAGAAGAAAAATAGGAGAAAAGGAAACAGTTTTTTCTTGAATTTGGGGGACCATTAATTCACATACGGGGATCCTTGCCTGGGGCCTTCCGTAGTCAGTACCGTTGCGTAAAGTTTTTATTTCCGCTTCACGGGTGTGACGACGGGTGGCACGGATATCGAGAGTTCGGTAATTTCCCTCTTTTCTGAAAAGCGGGTGGCGATCCTGTCCGCGTGGTCTGATTTTGTGCTAGTTAGTTGACTTTGAATTATGTTTGGCTCAGTACCGATATCCGATTATAAGATCTGCGTATTGCCAACCTGAATTGTCGTCACCGTGGCGAAGGTGCGTGTGTAAAGAAAGTTGCCACGTCACACACTTAAGAACCGATTACGTCAATTATGTATTGATCGGCACACAGAATATATTGTGACGTTGAATAGAAAATGTAATCGTCGTTGGTTAGAAGTCACGGTCCAACTTTGATAATTCAATACCGCAAGACTGGTGATCGGATGGTCGTTAAAAATAGTGTATTCCTTAACCAGGGCGGCAAAGTATTGTTAACGAGTGTGAGGTTGTCAAAACGAGCCAAAGGCGAGTTTTTGCCATCACACGAGTTCACAATGCTTTGCCGCCATAGTTGAGAACGATATTTTTGTCAACAAATGAGGCGATACTCTAGTAAAACGAGAAATATATTCGCAATATGTTTCGAATATATTCTTAATATATGGAACTACAATATATTCCCAATATATTCCCAATATATCTCTAATGTATTTCTAATATATTCCGAATATATTCCGAATATATTTCTAATATATTCCGAATATGTTTCTAATATATTTCTTATAATATTCCTAATATATTCGGAATATATTTCTAATATATTCCTAATATATTTCTAATATTTTGGAATAAACGAGCAAAATGTTAAAACACATTTATTTACAATCATAGTAGTCAGAATGGGGATTTGAACTCTGGCCTTCGACGTGGTAGTCCGATACTCTAGCACTACACCAACATCACCTATTGCTTTCAATTCAAATTTCTTATGTTTACAGATACCATAGTAGAAATATATTGCCAATATATTAGAAGTATATTAGAAATATATTCGAAATATATTACAAATACATTAGAAATATACCTTTTGTTTCTGATTAATGGGAATATATTCCGAATATATTTCTAATATATCTTTGACTCTGAATATTGGAATATATTAGAAATATAATAGGAATATATTCGGAATATATTAGAAATCTAGTAGAAATATATTCGGATTATATTAGGAATATATCTTTTTCCTCAAAGATATATTGGAAGTATATCTGAAATATATGGCGGATATACTTCTCGTTTTACTACGGAATGACTACTTTTCCCACTGGCCACATACTGCATAGTGGGAAAAGTAATTATTTCTCCGCGCGCGTTAGGAAATTTTCTTCATTTTTTAAAAAATTACATAGTCTGTATTCTGCTGAATTGTACACTGCGGAGTTGTCTGTTCTTTGTTATTAGAGAATGCGCGGGGAAAAATTTTCATGTCAAACAAACTGTCAAAGACCAAGTTAACCTACAAATATTAGAAACACACGGTCACCGTGTTGAATCAACATGGTGCCATGTTAAATCAACATGGTACCATGCTGATACAGCATTAAGACCGCGTGTTTTTAACATTTTCACGATAATTCTCTCTTCTAGCGTTACTTTGACATGATAATTTCTCCCCGTGTGTAAAGTATTTACTTATTGAATAGAAAAGTTGTTATTAAAATTATATCAATCCTGAACTTTACAGTATACAAACTTTAGAAAAGTGATTTATTTTGTCTGTATAAAACAAATTTATACAACATTTTATTTTAATATTACAATTATATTGTAAAGCAATTTAGCAATTACGCAGTAACAACAGCAATGAAAATGTACTATATATAGGTATCATAATGTTGTTAATAACTTTTCATTTATAAAAATCTATATTTAGATTTTATAATAACAATTAACTTACCAATCATAATTGCTCTTCCATTTTTCTTTATTACAAATTCATAAATTTCAACTGCCAATTTAAATTTCTTCATAGATATTCTACATTTTCTCATTGCTGATGGCTCAATGTCAGTAATATATTATTCGTTATTTTTTGCAGTTCAAAGGTTTCCTGCAACATCCCCCGAACTCATGTCCCAAAATAATTGGATTCTGATTGTAAACCTCCTCTGACGATCAAATCAACGTACATAAACAATAGTGACAGATCTCGTTCGAAATGTGTACCTCAACCTTCCACCAAACTCAACTTGGCAAAGTAAAAGCTGAAATTCTTAGTCATCTCTGGGAATTTACCAGCTAACAGTTTAAAACAACGAGTCCAGTCCAGTATTGGGATTTGACAAGTAGTTTTGGGTACTTTAGAAATGTAATTTAATTAATTCAGATTTAAAACTTATTCTTTATGTTAATAAATAGTATGATTATTATTTATAATTAGGTTAATAATATAATAACATTATAGGTTAAAAAATAATTCAGAATCAAAACCTATTGTTATAATGTAATAAAACTTAACGACAATTTGTCAGCTTGAAAGTTTGATAAAAGTTTTCTAATGTCACATAACATCTAACGATATTATTTCAGAATGTCTTACGATATTTTAATTCCCACGTTAAAAATATTCTGAAGATATACTGAGAATATAATAAAATAATTTTAGGTTTTGTTTGAACGTAATATCGTACGTTATTTTAAGATATGATATTTTAAGATATTCCCAGAATATAGTTTAAGGCGGGCATTAAAGTTTAAAGTACGATATCTTGACATGTATTAAAAAATATCCGTAGAATATTATATGTTACTAGGGTACCTGTTCACACTTTATAATAATAAGTGACTTATCAATCCTATTTTTGTATCGGCTCTTCTTTATTATCAATTCCTAATTGTCAACTGTTGATTTAAATTTATTCATTGATAGTCTATATTTTCTCATGGTTGATGACTCAATGCCACTTATTCTTATATTCATTCTTTGTTGCAGTTCAAACGTTTCCTACAACATCCCCCGCTCCTACATCCCAAAATTGTTGCGTCTTATGAAAGCGTTTGAAGAACAGATCAACCTTCGCAAACAAAAGTTTTAGGGTCTCGGGTTCAGAAAATGTTTACTGTACTTCTACTTCGTCTTCGAGATTTTGTCAACCAACTGATTAGCACAACGCAATTCTGTCGCGTCTAGAGTTGATTATAGAAACACTTATTGTATTTTATACGTAACTTCTGTATATAACTTCCACTGAATTTTGTTGTATCTCGCATAGCAGCGGCATATTTCCTGTATAACTTTGTTACACGACGAATAAATGTAATTGATTGTCTTGTTACCTTTATTGTTCGACAAATATTGTCGACAATATTTAATTTAATATTACATAAATACATATATACATATATATGTATATGTAATATAAATGTTATATATATATATATATATCTGTTGGCAATATTTGTTGAACGTATAACATATTGTTGCTTGTTCACGGTTACAAGCATTTTCTAGGTACTACTGTTATTATAGTATGGGGAAGAAATTCTGCATACATACTTCGTCTTTCGCATTATTTTGTTCTTTAACAAAATGTGCCAATATTCTTGCAATTGCAAAAGAATGTGTTTGAACAATTTTAATTCATCATGTTCAATTGTTCAATTGAATTTTATATCTTTCGAACATATATTTTTTTTTCACTTTAGTACGATTTGTTTTTAACCCGCGCATAAGGAATTTAATCTTTTACTTTGTGTTATTTTTCTTATCCAAATTGGAGCCGTATTTTTCAACTTTTAACGCCGCAAAGGTAAGCGTATTCTTGTCATATTTTCACAATTTATTGCAATTTTAGCAATTCGTGCAGTTGCGCAAAATTTAATTGGATAAGCGTAAGCATTCCCTAACGGAACAAAAGTTCCGGCGGACATTTGAACGTTCTAAGAACGTTCCACATATGTTTTGGAACCTTTAATTCATCTTCTAGGAACCTAAGGTAAATGGAACGTTCGTAGAACGTTTCTGGAACCAACGTGTTCCGTTAGGGTTATTTGTACTATTATTGCAATTCTTGCAATTCGTGCCATTGCGCTTAAAAATTTAATGTTTTCATTAGTGCTATTTTTCTTGTTGGAGCAGTATTTTAGAAGATAATGTCGCAAAAGTAAGCGTATTCTTTACATTTTTTTACAATTCTTTCAATTCTTGTAAATGCGAAAAAATTTATTTCTTACTGAGTGCTATTTTTCTTTATCGCATTGGAGCTGTATTTTTGAACTTTTAACACCGCAGAGGTAAGCGTATTCTTTTTATATTTTTACAATTTATTGCAACTTTTGCAGTAAATGCAATTGCGCAAAACTTTTCTTCACAAAACAGTTCTTGTAAATGCGAAAAAAAAATTTTTTTACTGAGTGCTATTTTTCGTTTTCAAATTCAAGCTGTATTTTTAAAAATAATGGCGCAATAACAAGCTTACTCTTTACATTTCTTTTACAATTCTTGCAATTCTTGTAATTGCAAGAAAATGTACTTCAAAATTAAGATTTATCATTTTTTAACATAAAGAGTGTCACAGTGTTCGAATTTTTTATTCAAATAGTCATGACATATGTCATTCGGTAGGTTAATTGTTTAACTGATTTTTATATTTTTTAAAATTTTATTATTTCATTTTACTTTATTTTATTCAATTAGAGCCTACAGAATTAAATTCTGAACAACGTGCTATTTTTTTTTTTTTAATTGGAGCAGTATTTTTCAAGATTTAATGGAGCAAAGGTAAGCGTATTCTTTACATATATATGACAGGTCGAACGCTCCAGGGCCCTTAAGGGCCCTGGAGCGCTCGACCTGTCAGAGAAAATTTGCTCCATTAAATCTTGAAAAATACTGGTCAAAATTGATAAATAAAAAGAGCACTTAGAATAAAATTAACTTCTTTATGCGCTAATTGC
>JABFQL010000027.1:0-13507 GCA_022816945.1 Triteleia sp. ZL-2020
ACATAAACATACGTTGTATAATTGTACATGATTAGATATTAGGGTATTGTTTTACACTAAACATAAATATGCTTTATATAATTGTACATGCTTGGATACTGACAATGGTGAAAAATCATTTCCATAATAATATAATAATTAATGATAATTAATAATAGATATCTCTTGATTTTACGTCAGACTTACGAACACACTCTTAAAAAAGTTTGGGTACGGTAAGCTGAATCCGGTACCGGTAAATAGAAAATCTATTAAAATATCGGATGAGAAGACTTCATCTTACGATAAGTGATAGATCATCTAGTTGCTCATATTCTTTTGGTTAGAATTTACCGCGCGCACTGTGCGCGGAATCCGGTTACCACAAGTAGATGGTTAGATCAAATTTGATTATATCGAATTGCAGGTTAAGTTGCTAAAAGTGTCATGATTTCTTAAGTGCATGAATTATTATGGAATTATTTTTATATCTTTAACCATTTTATATTAACATGAAGTTATTTTAATATAAATTAAATGAAAATCATACGAGTTTAAATATGGAAAAATGAATAATAAGTATTTTCTGGTGCTAATGTATCTACATATTTATACGATCAAAAATAAAAAATTTGGAACTTAAATCCATCATTATATATTTTATTAAAATTATAAAACAAAATTTCTACTAACATTTATTAATCAATAAATAAATATTTTGGAATAAGTATTAAATATGAGTTTTACGCCGGGAAATGGAAATTTGGTTTATTTAAAAGATTATTGAAATAATCTTTATACATATATATATAGTGAATATTTCCTTTAACATTATTTAAAAATTGTGTCGAAATAATTATTAGTTATTATATTTGTAAATAAAATCTGAATTGCTATTGAAATAGAAATATTAATCGTATTGATAAACTGTATAAACACAAAAACGCGCCAACTTCATGAACCAACTTCGCGTTATAAGACGTTATATTTGTAACATGCAGTGATCCACTTACGATTAGTGGATATTTTCAAACCGTGAATAGAAATTAATCTTATGAATAAATGTCATATTTTATAAGTAAGGTGATTATGTTTTATATGTAAATGTAATATTATTTCTCACAGAATAATTAATTTTTCTGTAGTAAAATAATCATATAGAATATGTTATTCTTATCTCCACCCAACTATTTTTAAGAGTGCATATTAAGTAAATAAGTATTATTGATTTAAGTATAATAAAGTTTCAATTCATACGTTTGATAATGATAATAATGATAGAAAAACTAGAAGAATTAAACATTCGTGTACATATAATATTTGTATAATAAATTAGTCATTCTCAAGAGTTATTTTCGGCAAACGGGAGTGGGCGCAGAAGTTTCACAGATCGCTCTACTTCTCCGGTGGTGATTTTGATTTTGGCCACTCGAACAACTCCATCCTTTCCTGGGAAAACTTTGACTACGCGATCCATTCGCCACTGCCTACACGGAATGTTTTTCTCCTTGATTATAACCACCGTCCCTTCCTTCAAATTGTTTTCTTCGGATGTCCACTTCTTTCGCATCTGGAGTTCATTCAGGTATTCTAAGTTCCACCGTGACCAAAAATCCTGACGAACCTTTGTTATGTGCTGCCAAACGGAAAGATGGTTAGAGGGGGTTGTTATAAAGTTACGCTCTGTTATATTTGTCAACGGTTCACCGATTACATAATGGACTGGTGTTAAAACCAATAAATCGTTTGGATCTGAAGACATTGCAGTTAAAGGCCTAGAGTTTAAAATTGCTTCTATTTCAACAGTAAATGTGCTCAATTCCTCATAAGTAAACAAGAGATCCCCAACGACCCGTTTAAAATGATGCTTAAAAACCTTTACTGTTGATTCCCAAAGACCATCAAAATGAGGTGATATTGGGGGTATGAAGTGCCAAATTAAACCCCGCGATAATGAAAAGTTGCTAATTCTTTGTTTATATTCATTTGAATTGAGTAGTTCTTTTAATTGATCGTTGGCTCCAACGAAGTTGGTGCCATTGTTTAAATACACGTTCGTCGGAACACCCCTTCTGGATATAAATCGTCTGAAAGCTCATGAAAATCCTTCAGTTGTGAGGTCACTTACAACTTCCAGATATACCGATTTTATAACTAAACAGATGAGGATGCAGACATAGACCTTTATTCTACCTTTGTTACGATACTTTTTCTCGTTTATGAAGAAAGGCCCGCAAAAATCGACATCGGTGTGTTCAAAGGGCCTTGCAATATTAATGCGAGCTAATATAATTTACTATTAATTGCTAATTAACAGTACTGTATAATTGCTAATTTACTGTTTCCGCGTTAAATCTAAAACATCGTCCGCATTTTTGTGCAATTTTGCGAATTTGATTTCTACCATCAAGAATCCAATATTTACGTCTGAGTGTGTAAAGTGTGCTAGTAATTCCGGAATGATAATTATTCATATGAGTTTCTCTTATCAAAAGATCAGTTAAAAAATTATTTTTTTGGCATGAATATTGAATGTTTTTGAGCTAAATGAAAGAAGAATTTTGTAATCGACCTCCTACGCGCAATACATTACTTTCGTCCAGAAATGGACTCAGGGCAACGATCCGAATTTTTTAGTCGAATTCGACTTCGAGATTTCTGCAATTTTCGTGCAGAATTCTTTGGATTGTATGATTTTAATTACTACAATTTCTGCCTTTCTTAGTTCACTTAGACAAAGTAAACCGCGATAAGAATTCGCCTTTCTAAAATGCAAACAATAAGCAATAATTCTCAGAAGTTTGGAATATGACGAGTATTTTCTCAGAAAATTTAAATCTGTGATGCTAGAGTTTAAGCAAACGTTTCCTTTTAATTTTGGGATTGAATCAGGCTGTCTAATTTCGTTAGGCCAATTATCTTCGGACATTGAGAGCCAACTTGGGCCTTTGAACCATAAATTATTTTTCAAAAATGTTTCGGGTAATTGACCTCGAGACGAACTGTCCGTCGGATTGTCTTCTGACCGAACGTGTCGCCAAGTATTTAATGTTATTTCGAAATGGTAAACGTACTACATAACGCCCCGTATTGTCGCGAGAAACTGTTTCGACATAATATTTATTCGCAAAGGATTTCTTCCTTTGATTTCAGATGTTCTGTGCAGACTTCTTCTGTCTCCCAGAACTTAGTGATTTGAGTGTCTAAATTAGTGATATGATATGAAATATTTTTGTTGAATTCTTTACTGATCTACCCCCTGCTATTATCCATTCTAGAATTGTTTTTTGCACATATAATTCTTCGTTGTCTTGTGACAAGTTTATTTGTCCAATAGATAATATAGATAAAATTATTCCCGATCCGATTAATAAATCTGCAAGACGCGGTGAATGGAATTCGAGATCCGCTAATTTAATATTGGCTGGAAAATTGAGAGGTTCCAGAGGAAAACGTTTGGACGGCATTAAGTTTATAATTTTTGGAAGTATTAAACAAGTCAAGCTGCGCTGATAATAATTACTGTGTACTGATTGGATTGAAATATTTACTGTGTGTTTGGAAATTGTATTAGTAGAGTTTATGGCTCCTACAGACAAAGAATATGATTGCTTGGGTAGATTTAATTTTTATACTAAATTTTCAGAGACAAAATTTATAGTGGAGCAGGTATCCAATAATGCTCGGCATTTTAGTGGTTTATAATCCTTGTCATAAACTTAAACAATGGCACTAGCTAGTAGTTGTGCTGTATATTAGTATGGGATGAACGTAAGACACATGCGATTCGAATCTGGTATCGTTTCTAGTCAGTCAGATACCGACGTCTCTTTTTTTTTGTGATCATTTTTTATTTGTTATGATTTGGCCTTTGAAGTTTGACACATTAAATGACTGTGGAAATTGTTATCGTTGTGTAGAAGAATATTGTGGCTTGACCACAGACTCTACAATTAGAAAAGCGATAGTTTTGATATTCATGTTGACGCAAACAAAGTCTACATAATTTTGCGTCCTTGATGAATTTCCAACGTTTCTGAATGTTTAAACTTTATTATGTCTTGTGATTGTAAGTTTAATAACTTGTGTAAATGGCGAAAAACCAAAAAGCGTTTAACTTCATATGAACGAGTCAACAAATGCCATGCTTTGGATTAGTTTTCTCCGCTCAATTCAAGAATATTTACTTTATTTAAAACGTCTCCGCTAACCGCTGACCGCAAATAATAAAATTTTTCGAGATCCGTTTGCGAATCAATCATCGCGACAAAGGCATTTTTAAAGGTAAGCCATTCTTCGTATTTTCCGTCGAACGTGGGTAATGAGGCTCTAGGCAACTTAATCCTTTTTTTTCGAGGACTCTAATTTTGAAATGTTTGAGATACTTCGAGTTGCTATACTATTATTTCACATATTAGTACTAGTATTAGTTAAATTTTCTATTTTACTTGCAAGCGCATATACTTTATTTTGAATTTGATTGAATTCCGCGAAATGATCAACTTCGGGATTTAACATTGACAGTTCATCATTTAAATTTTCAAAGTAGTGAAACATCTCGGTTAGGCGAGAGATCCGAAGCTTTAAGTTTGTATTGTCTAGGTCTTCTTGCGTTAATATATTTGATAATGCAGTAATTTGAACTTTTAATGAGGTTCTCTTTTGAATAATATAATTGATTCTTTCTATATTGGACATTTTGTTATTCAGATCTAGAGATTATTATTATGATAAAATTTGAAATTTGTATCGGTTAACCGCGACAAATAATAAATTATGGTACTTGCGTGACAATACGTCCCTCAATTGACGGTTTACGATGATTATCGTCAAGATGGTGTGCAGGTTGCGTTGTTTTGTCAGGCGGGCAGATCAAAGGTGTGTAGCGTCCTAGCCGACAGTAGCTCATCCAGGTATCGCTTGCTAGTCTAACGTCACCAGATGTAGGATGTAGCACTTGTCGATACAATGAGTGGCACCGTCGTTGACGCCTTTAAGTTGCGAGATTAACACTGGAGTTCACAACCTTAATTAAACTGTCCTTTACAATTTACAGTCTTCGTACGTGAGTATAAGAGAACCTCACAGGAGGCACCAAAAAATGGATTGAAGGACGAACGGTTACGTTTGCCCTTCCGGTTTTTGTGAGAAAAAACTAAACTCGAGCACTTGTCGTTTGGTTAAATAATGTTTATTTATCAATTACACTCGATGGTCGACTCGACAGTTCGTGTGCCAATAATTTTGTATATATAATTGTATATATATATGTCATAAATATTATATAATATGATATAATATTTCAATGAGTCTGGCACTATTGATAAATTCACCATAGACTTTATACTAAAGTCCAGAGGTGTGTTGCCAGCTCGAGTTCTGGACAACGACTGCCTCTGCCAAATAAAAAACGTAACTTCAAGGAGTTACTCGACATCAACGATGCCTGGGAAAAATGAATTTCCCACAAGATGGTGAATTTTAAGTAAGGTCATATCGTCATATGTACCATTTACTTAGTCGCAACTAGCCCGGCGTCCCGGGTCGAGTTGCCTAGTGCCATAAATTATAATATAATATGATGTAATTTTTGAGTGTTTCGAGAATTTTGAGGCTCCGGATGGGCCCCCTTTCTGTAATAAACTTTAAAAGCACACAAACATATGTTCCAACAAGGCTACAAAGGGATACTGAACAATAAATTGTAGAAAATTTATTTCTTTATAAATACTAAAAATTTAGTTTTCTTTAATCTTGTTCCCTTTTTTGACTCTCGCCGGAACAGATTCATTTAAAAGTATTGTTAAGGATATGTCCTTAAATCAACCATTATACATTCAGTGGTTTTGAGGACAGTCCTTAAAAACGCCAAATGTCCTTAAAACTTCCTTTAAGCTTCTAAAAATGTCCTCAAACCCTCCTTTAAGTTTTGTTCTTAATGTCATAGTTTATATGTCATAAAATCAAACGATATTCAGCGAAACACCATTTTTCTGTATTTTGCAATTCATTATTTTTTATATATGGAAAAATATGTATATAATATGTTTTAGAAATATTAGTTAATTCTATTTTTTTTATTTGGACAACATTTTTTTTTGTTAGAACTACTAATTTTCAGAGTCATTTAAAGGTGCTTTTAAGGGATTGTCCGTAAATAAACTATTAAACATTCAGTTGTTTTGAGAACAGTCCTCAAAAGGACCGGATGTCCTTGAAACTTCCTTTAAATCGTTAAATATTTATGAAAACGTAAATTTTTTGCAAATTTATTTAAATCAAATTTCTCTGAGTTTTCGCATACAAATTAACTAAGGTAACAGTTTTTTGCATTGATAATATATAAAATTGAACAAACTAATTTCTGTCAGAACTGTTAACTTTTAGAATCATTTAAAGGCATTGTTAAGGATATGTCTTAAATCAACCGGGATACATTCAGTGGTTTTGAGGACAGTCCTTAAAAACGCCAAATGTCCTTAAAACTTCCTTTAAGCTTCTAAAAATGTCCTCAAACCCTCCTTTAAGTTCTATTTTTAAAGTCATAATTTCTTTGAAGACAAATTATATTTTTAGGGTGCATTTGAGGACATGTGTTTTTGAGGACATTTCCATTGTTTATGTAAATATTGATGTCAAATTCCGACAGATGGTCTAATTCGACTCTATAAGCATATTTTTCAACATTAGAAGACATTTTAAAAATGTCCCCAAAACTTCCATTGTGTAAATATATATATATATATATATATATATATATGTGTGTGTGTAAAGCGTATATTTTGGGGACCTTTTATATATTAAATGTATATTTTGGGGACTTTTTTGCAATTTTGGAGACGTCCCCGAAATTATATACACGAATCACTTATTTCGGGGACATGTCTCTAAAACAACTGTATTGTGTATATTAATTCTATATATTTAACAATTAAAATAATATATTATGTATATAAGTAAAGTGTATATTTTAGGGACCTAATATATATTAAATCAATATTTTGGAGCCTTTTTCTACTTTTTGAAATAGGTCCTCAAAAAAACTGATTTGTGTATATTAATTGTATATATTTAACAATTAAAATATTATATTATATATATAAGCAAAGAGTATATTTTAGGGACATAATATATATTAAATCAATATTTTGGGGCCTTTTTCTACTTTGTGAAATAGGTCCTCAAAAAAACTAATTTGTCTATATTAATTTTATATATTTAACAATTAAAATATTATATTATATATATAAGTACAGCGTATATTTTAGGGGCCTAATGTATATTAAATCAATATTTTGGGGCCTTTTTCTACTTCTGGAAATAGGTCCTCAAAAAAACTGATTTATGAATATTAATTAAATATATTCAGTAATTAATAGTATATTAAACCTGGTTCAAAGATAAGGCACGTTCAGGCAGTTTCAGACTGTAAAATTTACAGCCTAGAATAGTATGAAAAATGCAACAGAAAAATTGAATTTGAATTCAATTTTTTGAATTTGAATTCATTTCCCTGCTGCAAAAATCTAATTAGATTTCTAATTAGATTCCCTTATAGTTTTCTACTTAGACTTTAGATTTTACATGAGAAACAAACTATCACATATATAAAAAAAGCTTCCTTCATTTTTTTTAAATTTACGAAATTCAAAATGGCGAATCCAAGAAGGCCGAAAATAAACAATTTCACTGATTTTCTTCAAAATTTGTGTATGGGGACATTCGACGGTACAGATATCGAATATGACGTCACATTTTGGAAATTCAAAATGGCGAATACAATATGGCGGACAAATTTCAAAAATTTATTATTTCCGTTGTAAAGACATGTTCGGTAAGTGCCTTTGAGGGCCCCAAATATCGAATCTATGTTTTAATGACATTCAATATGGCGTATCCAAGATGGCGGTGAAAGCAAACAATTTCACCGCTTTTCTTTCAAATTCGTGTACGGGGACATCCGACGGTAAGGATATCGTATATGACATCACATTTTGCAAATTCAAAATGGCGGATACAATATGGCGGCCATATTTCAAAAATTCGTTACTTCCGTTGTAAAGACATGTTTGGTAAGTGTCTTTGAGGGCACAAATATTGATTCTAACTATGTTTTAATGACATTAAAAATGGCGGATCCAAGACGACGGAAAATAAACAATTTCACCGATTTTCTTCAAAATTTGTGTATGGGGACACTCGGCGGTACAGAAATCGAATATGACGTCACATTTTGGAAATTTAAAATGGCGAATACAATATGGCAGACAAATTACAAAAATTCATTATTTCCGTTGTAAAGACATGTCCAGTAAGTGTCTGAGGTCCCAAATATCGAATCTGACTACGTTTTAATGACAGTCTAAATGGTGGATCCAAGATGGTGGAAATTAGACAAGTTCACTGATATTCTACAAAATGTGACATCCGACAGTACAGGGGGTCTATTCACGAATCGATATTAGTGCTTAACATAGATTTTTAATGTTAGCGTAGAACCGGCAATATTTTATGACGACGTATACATCGTCATACGTTGCCGGTTCTCTGCTAATACTGAAAATCCATATTAAGCATTAATATCGATTCGTGAATACACCCCCAGATATAAAATATGAAGTTACGTTTTGAAAATTCAAAATGGCGTATACAATATGTTGCTCATATTTCAAAAATTCTTCATTTACGCTGTAAGGACATATTCAAGTAGTGCCTCTGAGGGCCCACATATCGAATCTGACTTTAGTTGAATGAAATTCAACATGACGGGTCAAAAATTGCGGTAATTGGACAATTTCACTGATTTTCTTCAAAACTTGTGTACGGGGACGTCCGACAGCACAGGTATCGAATATGATGTCAAATTTTGGACATTCAATTTGCGGATACAATATGGTACAATAAGTCACCTAAAAGCGTAAGAGCCGTTCTTCCAAGTGCAGGTCTATGCAAGTTGGGTGACTTAGTCGCTCAAAAGTGGGCAAGAGCCTAAAGCGCATTTAATTAGCCTAAAATGAGACTAAAATTGACTATATTGTTTTGTAATGTTCTGCTGAAGTATTAAATGTTTCGCGTGTGTACTTGAATTCTGTCCTATTGGGGTAATATAAATGTTGAAAGAAATATATTATTTTAATGTAATTTATGCATAATTCTTGAGCATTTAATTAGCCTATAATTATTACATTAGTTTTATATTAATGAACTTAATGATTTTCTACTTTTCATTTGATTCAGCTAACTTTACTATAAAGCTAGCTGAATCATTAATTTTAAAACATGGCAAGAGCTCAAAATTTGGCAATGGGGAATTTAATTAGCCTAAAATGAGACTAAAATTGACGATATAGTTTTGTAATGTTCTGCTGCAGTTTTCAACGTTTTGCGTGTATATTTGCATTCTGTCCTTTTGGGGTAGATATAAATGTTGAAAAAAATATATTTTTTAATGAAAATTGTGCACAATTCTTGAGCATTTAATTAGCCTATAATTACTACATTAATGTTACGTTAATGATTATGAACATTTTCCACTTTTTATTTGATTCAGCTAGCCCGTACAGGACAACTCCGGATTCGGTCTTTTCTCCGAAAAATCTCCAGAGATACTTCGGGTTATCTTCTGTATTTCCACGTCTCCCTAAAATCACCTTATTATCTACGGAGAACCTCCGTGTATGTCCTGTATGGGAGCTTCACTATAAATCTAAATGAATCATTAATTTAAAATAAATAGCAAGAGCCTACAATTTGGCAATGAGGCATTTAATTAGCCGAAAATGTGATTAAAATTGACGATATTGTTTTGTAATGTTCTGCTGAAGTATTAAATGTTCCGCGTGTATATTTGCATTCTGTCCTATTGGGGTAGATATAAATGTTGAAAAACAATTATTTTAATTAAAATTGTGCACAATTTTTGAGCATTTAATTAGCCTATAATTACTTCTTTAGTATTACGTTAATGACCTTAATCATTTTCCACTTTTTATTTAATTCAGCTAGCTTTACTCTAAAGCTAGCTGAATCGTTAATTTAAAAAAATAGCAAGAGCCTAAAATTTGGCAATGGGGCATTTAATTAGCCCTAAGAGAACAAGTGTATTGAAATAATATTGATTCAATATCGACGATAATATTGATTCGATATTGATTCAATATTGCAGGAATATTGAATCGATATCGAATCATATGCGAATGTCCGTTCAGTCGATATCGATTCGATATCGACGACCACAGGGGCCCTCAGAGACACTTATCGAACATGACTTTACAACGGAAAAAATAAACTTTTGAAATATGGCCGCCATATTGTATCCGCCAGTTTGAATTTCCAAAATCTGACGTCATATTCGATATCTCTACCGTCGGATGTCCCCGTAAACAAATTTTGAAGAAAATCGGTGAAATTGTTTACTTTCCGCAATCTTGAATCCGCCATTTTGAATAACTTTAAAACGTAGTTAAGTTCAATATTTGGGCCCTCAAAGACACTTGGCGAACATGTCTTTACAACGGAAATAAAGAATTTTTGAAATAGAGACGCCATATTTTATCCGCCATTTTGAATATCCAAAATGTGACGTCTTTCGATATCTGTGCTATCGGATGTCCCCGTACACAAATTTTGAAGAAAATCGGTGTAGTTGTTTATTTTCCGCCACTTTGAATTTCATTAAAACATAGTCATATTTGATATTTGGGACCTCAGAGATACTTGACGAACATGTCTTTACAACGGAAATAAAGAATTTTTGAAATATGTCTGCCATATTGTATCCGCCATTTTGAATTTCTAAAATGTGACGTCTATTTCGATACCTATACTGTTGGATGTCCCCATATACAAAATTTGAATGAAATCATTGAAGTCGTTTCGGTTCCGCTATCTTGGATCCGCCATTTTGAATTTCATTAAAATGTAGTCAGATTCGATATGTGGGGCCCTCAGAGACACTTACCGAACATGTCTTTACAACGGAAATAATGAATTTTTAAAACTAGATACTTTACGCGCTACGCGCGTCACTTTAATTATAATTTATTAAATTACTTTTAGAATGTTTTCTTGATTATGGCCCGTTCGGGAATGATCACAATGGGCAGAGAAAGCATATGCAACACGAAATTTTATCATTTCTGGTACAATCCTACTGATGAGAAAAAAAAAGAGATGTAATTCGCCTTGGAATTCAGAATCTAAGGGAGGATGAATCAATCGAGTCAAAAACGTACTACATTTGACGAACCATTTTGAAACGTACCATTCATGCTACAATATGCATACTACCAAAAATTAATTTAGCCCTCGTAAAAATAAAATTAACGCAATTTAACGCCATTTAACGCAAATTAATGGAGAGCAAATTAAAGAACCGCTATTTGGCCAAACGCGACTTCACGAATATTAACGTAAATCAACACAAAATAAAGCAAATTTTTTGTTTTTGAAAATTAAAAATTACAGAAATAAATATTGTCGCCATTTTCTATCACGAATTTTGAAATTTCAACCTCAAATTGAAGATCTACGCATATATTTTTTTATACGTACAACTCAATTTTGAGATCGAAATTTCAACACTTCTGATAGAAAACGACGTACTCTGAATGGCGACAATTCCCTAAGGGAACAATTATATTGAATCGACGTCGATTTGATATCGACGTTTTTATTGAATCGACATTGAATCAATATTGCGGAAATATTGAATCGATGTCGAATCAATGTCTGAATGTCCCTTCATTCGACATCGAATCAATGTCGATGACTCAATATTGAATACTCATCGATCCAACATCGATTCGATGTCGATTCGATATCGACGGTTCAATATTCAATGAACATCGATCAAGCATCGATATAACATCGAATCAATGTCGACGGCTCCATACTGAATAAATATCGATTCGATGTCGATTCATTGTAGACGGTTCAGTGTTTAATGAGCATCGATACAACATCGAATCAATGTTGCACTGAGAAAACTAAATTGTACCACTTAGGTGGTAAGCGCCTAAGTTGTACCACCAACTGAAATGGTACAATTTAAGTGGTACCCGGTACCACTTAAGTGGAAAGAATCTGAAGCTGTACCATTTGAAGTGGTAAAATTTTACTACTTAAGTGGTAACGGGTACCATTTAAATTGTACCACTTCAGTTTACTATTTGAAATGGTAAGATCTTACCACTTAAGTGGTACCCGATACCATTTAGTTTTCTCAGTGCGAGGATCAGGAGCCGTATTCTTGAAACGGTCGCCTCGACATGCTACTAATATTTGAACATGTCTATGTATACATTTTAGCATGGACGTGTTCAGAAATAAGTAGCATGTCGAGGCGACCGTTTCAAGAATACGGCTCCAATATTGAATAAATATCGAATCGACGTCGATTCAATGTCGATTCAACGTTAAATGAACATCGATTAACATCGATTCGATATCGATTCAGTGTCGACGGTTCAATTTTTATTATATTATATTATATTAAAAATTTAATTTGAGTAACAACGACAACATTGTAGCACAATATGAGTGAACGAAATTTCGTGCTTGATAAACAAATAAACATCCAATGTTACCATGCACGAATGATATCATGGGTGAATTAAAAAATTACCAAATAGTATTGCCAGAGGCTGTATTACCGAATCGATTAGCAATCAATTGCAACATTGATTCTTCAGTTCTACTATCACGGATTTAGTGTCTTTTTTTATTTATATTGTTTATATTGAAATTAATACTATTAAATATAATCCAGACATTCTTCGATAATGATGAGAATAACTGCAATTTTTTTCATTGAAATTATTCTCCCATTATCGAAGAATGTCTGGATTATATGTAATAGTATTAATTTCAATATAAATAATATAAATCGACCATAAATACCACCGAAGAATAAATAATATAAATTGAAAAAAAAACAGTAACTCCGTGATAGTAGAACTGAAGAATTAGCTTAAGAAGATTCTTCAAATCCAGCGTCACGGAGTAGTGTCTTTTCAATTTACATCTGTAAAATTATAAATTAAAACTTCTAATTACAATCTGGCGAATCTTTGACAATGGGAGATTTAGAGATAAATACGATTCATTTTGTTTTGTTTATTATTGTCGTTTGACCTGAAGTCGTTTCTTATTATCCACCTCAAAAAGGCCTTCAGGTGGTCAGCTAATATTACTTAACCGAAAATGATTTTCTATAGTTAATAATACTGTATGCAAATGAGAAAATCGTCTGATTTATTTTACGACGATTAATTATTTGTATTATCAATATTAGTTAAGATATCGGAATATAGTAACTTTTGCTTGAAGAATCCTCTTAATTGATTGCTAATTGATTCGGTAATACGGTCCCAGATTCGAGTAGATTTCAGTTTTATCGAAAACTCACGTTTTATTACTAAATTGATCTAAGTAACTAATTATTTTAATAGTCTGAAAAACCCAACTGTCCCTAATAGAACACTACAGTTGAAACAACGTTGAATCAACATTGAAGATACCGTTGAAT